>PVKE010010339.1:0-42645 GCA_004027555.1 Craseonycteris thonglongyai | reverse complement strand
TAAAAAAAAAAAAGGTGGGGAGGGGGGAGTGGGCACCAGATATATCGGGTTGGAGGGGGACCTGATTCTGGGAGCTGGGCACATAATGCGATGCATGGGTGATGTAATGTGGAGTTGTCCATTGGGAAACTGTCTGATTGTTACCAACCAATGTCACCCCATTAAATTTAACAATAAAATATATTAAAAAAAAAAAAAGCAAAGTAGGGTGCTGTCATAGAGCTCCTAGGGCAAGGTTGAGGGCCACTTCTTATAGTGTTTGCAAGGAAAGCCTCGAAGAGGTGGTGTCTGAACTGAAATCCAAAACAAAAACAACAAAAAAAAATTAGCATGGCTATTAGAGGGACTGAGAAGTATAAAGCCTAAGGCAGAAGCAGGCTCACACATCTGAAGACAAGATCGGCAGCCAGTGCAGCAGAGGTTTAGTGAGATGGGAAATGGGGTAAGAGAAGTCAGCGCATGAACACTCTTGAAAACCAGTGAGGAATCTGAGTTTCACTGTAAGTACAACAGAAAACTATTGAAGGATTTGTTATCTCTCTTGAACTTTTTAAACTTAAAAAAAAACTTTTATTTAAGTCATACAGACAAATGCCCAGATCCTTAGTATCCAGCTCAGTGAATTTTTACAAAGTGAACATCCCCACGTACTTAGCACCCAGATCAAGGTACAGATCATGACCAGAATCCCAGAGGTACCACCCACCAGGCACTCCCCCTCACCAACAAGGGTCCCCACTATCCTGACTTCTATCCCATGGGTTAGTTTTCCCTATTGGACACTTTCTATAAATGGAATTATACATTATGGGTACTTTTGTGTCTGGCTTCTTGAGCTCAACATAGTTTGTGAGGTTCATCCATATTATTTATTACAGGTAGTTCTAGTTTATTATTTCTTATGCATTCCATTGTGTGAATATACCACAATTTATTTAAACATTCTACTATTGACGGACATTTGGATAATTCCCAACTTGAGTTTACAAATAATGCTGCCGTACACATTCCTGTAAATCTCTTTAGGTGAAAGTATTTGCATTTCTTTTTTTTTAATATTTATTTATAATTGTTTTTTTGACAGAGAGAGAGAGAGAGAGAGAGAGAGAGATACAGAGACAGAGAGAGAACTGAACTGGGGGAGCTCCCAGTTCAGCACATGGTTCCGCTTGGGCTGGGGCCAGGATTCCGTCCTCGGTCCCCAGCGCTGCAAAGTGAGCACTCAACCCACTGATCCATCCCGGCTTCCCCTGTATTTGCATTTCTGTGGGATACATACCTAGGAGTAAAACTGCTGATTCTTAAGGTGTTCAAATATTCATTACTACGAGATATTACCAAAGAGTTTTCTGAAGCTTGTACCAATTTCATTCCCATCGGCAAATTATGAAGAGGTCTAGTTGCTCCATACCCTATTAGATTTATGAAGATCCCTCTGGCTGGTATGTGGAGAACGGGTAGTAGGAGGTGGGGAGTGGATACAGAAAGACCAGATGAAGGTCACTGAAGTTGTCCAGGAGAGATAATAGTGGCTTGGACTAGGCCAGTGTTCATGGAAATGGAGATAAGTGAGCAGATTTGAGCTATAAACTCAGTATTTCCTCCTGCATTTACAATTACCCTTCTCTTTTCATTAAGTTGATTAGAGAGAGACAGAGACAGAGAAACTCAAATAACAAAAGGAAACAAATACTTAGACTAAAAATGTTTTTAATGGGGAAGCCGGGATGGCTCAGTGGGTTAAGCGCTCACTTTGCAGCGCCGGGGACCAGGGATCAAATCTCAACCCCGGCCCGTGCAGAACCATATGCTGAACTGGGAGCTCCCCCAGTTCAGTTCTCTCTCTGTATCTCTCTCTCTCTCTCTGTGTCAAAAAACAATAAAAATAAATAAATAAATATTTAAAAAAAAAAGAAGAGAATTTCTTAAAAATAGTTTAAAAAAAAATGTTTTTAAAATCTCAAATATGTAGGTCATTCAAAATTAGTAAATCCAAAAGTCAATTCTAGGTTACCTTTTGATCCAAGAGCTTCCCAGTAAGTGACCTAACCAGAGAGGCTAAGCCAGAGGATCAGAACTGGCCCTAGACCTGCCAGGACAGATGGAAGAAGGGAGAGTGTCTGGTGGAAAGTCAGTTCAACTCTGCAAGTGTTTCTGTGAGGTTACTGTGAATGATATAACAGAATTAAAACACTCCGCCCCTCCCCTGGGGAAGAACAAAGTGCTGCTTTGTGTGCCGTGGGCCAGACAAGGCACACAAAGAGACAAACAGCAAGACAGCTGTGGAAATCCAGAGATGGGAGATAGGGAAAGAACTCTGCCTGGCGCAACAAAGATAAGGCTGTAGCCAAAGTGAAGAGCCTCCAGTGTCTTGTGAGTTGAGTCCTGATAGGCTACTCTCTGAGGAGACCCTACAGGATGTGAGCAGACAGAAGACCAGTTGAAAATTAAGTTTAATCTGAGTGATGGTATGTAGGATGGAGTGTGGGGTGTCATAGGACAAGAGATATGGGGATCCAGTGTAAGGATGCGAAGAACATCATCCTCGTGGGAGGTGATTAGGGAAGAAGAAGAAAGGACTGATAGATTCAACAGCCACTGAAGGAAAAGTCAAGAGTTCTGAGGTCTGGCTGAGTGTGGGGTATTCAAGTTTTCCAGGCTGGGTGACCTAGAGGATATCTCATCTGATGGAGACAAGAATGTCAAAGGAAGGTGAATCTGGGCAAATAAATTGGAGTGGATGGGCTCTGTGAGGAAGGCCACAGGGAGAAAGACAAAGAGGCCCCGGGCTGTATCTTGGGGATTCTTACACTCCCCATCAGAGCCTCCACTAACATTCTCCTCCACCCTGCACATTCCAACACCACTATTCTTTCCTGCAGCTGAGGGAATTTATAGTTACTGAGCTTTACTCTGAGCCAGTCTCAACATCACGTCAACCTATTATTTCATTAAATCACGAGATCATTATCAGGTGAGGTAGGTCTTGCAGACCCATTTTACAGAAGATAGAACTGACACCCAGAGAGATAAATCAACTCATGGAGTGTGAAGTGAGCATAGCGTTGGTATTAAATTCAGGCCTTCTAACTTTCCCTCAGTTGGGCACCTACCTACCATGTGCCAAGATTTATGGGGAATATAATGATACTGAATCCTACCCTCCCGAAGGCTACAATTTGGACAGTGATAAGCTGCTTACATAAATAATTATAAATTAAGATGGAACTTGGCCATGATCCAGGAAAAGTATCTACAAGGTCTTCCTGCCGTCCAAAAGGGGAACTCCATAGTCAGGTTCCAGCAGGGAAGGTAAGCAAGTAAGGTCTTGAGCAGGGCCTGGCAAGACATCGATCACGGCCCCCTGGTGGACTGCCAAGCAATTTTGGGGCGATCGCCTGAATAGTGAAATAAATAGCTGGTGGATCGCGACACCTGGAGAACATGAGAAGTAGCCCTTGCCCTGAAGAAGTTTGCCCAGGTCTGGTCTTGAGGCTCTAGGTGGGGACTCGCTATCTCGCTGACTCTCCTTTCATAGATTCTGTGTCCGGGAATTGCAGCCGTTCGAGCAGGAGGCAAGGGCTGTTGCGGTGCAGGTTGCTGTGGAAATCGCTGCAGGGTAAGATCCTGATTAAGGTAGAATTAAGGATCAGTCTTTAAACAGGTCTTCGAAGAGCCAACCTAAAGTCACGGCTTTCACTACAGATTTCCTAGCTACTGGAGATCCTTCCTCTGCAGAGTCCCAGGACCCACCTCACCCCACCCCACCCTCTCCCCATCCCCCTCCCGTCAATCTCAGGCCTCAGTGGGCCTGACCAGCGGGGACTACAACCCCCATGAACCCCTGCAGCCACTGGCTTTTAGGGTTAGCCTAATTCCAAGCCGAGGGGGTTGACGGGAAGTGTATTTTAACTGGACTCCAGAAGAGCGTGTAATGGGGGTGGGGGTGGGAGGAGCTTGGCGCGGCCAGCCCAAGCGTGGGAAAGGATGGATTTACCCTCCTTCCACTCTCTATGCAGATGCTGCGCTCGATATTCTCCTCGGCATTCGGGTTGCTGGGTGCCATCTACTGCCTCTCGGTATCAGGAACCGGGCTCCGAATTGGACCCAAGTGCTTAATAAACAACAAGTGGGACTACCACTTCAAAGAGACCTCGTAAGCCTTAACCTGTATTCGTGCCCCCCTTACCCCGTTCTGCGCCTCTGCTCACCTGCCTTGCACACGTGGACCCAGAAACCTGGGCAGGACTCGTGGTGGAGAGAGCTTCCTCCACATGGGCCACGTGAGCAAATCCCCTGGGCACGTGCGCGGAACAGGGAACCCGGGGGGGCTCTTCGTGTGACCCCCTTCTCTCCTGTGCCCCTGCGCCGCCCACAGAGGCTCTTACTTGCTCAACCGTACGGAGTGGAGTTTGTGCGTGGAGCCCCCTGGTGTGGTCTTGTGGAATGTGACGCTCTTCTCGCTGCTGGTGGCCGTCTCGTGCCTGGAGATCCTGTTGTGTGGGGTGCAGGTGGTGAACGCGGCCGTCGGCGTCTTCTGTGGCGATTGCAGGAAGAAGGAGGTGGGATGGCGTGGGGAGGGGCTGTAGAGGGAACCCATTTGCTCCCTGGCTGCGTCCTCACGGTCTCTGGTCTCTTTTCCGCAGGGCGCTCCTCGCTGAGGCTCCACTGACCTCCCTGCTCGCTCCTGGTCTGCTGCCTGGACTGCCCCCACCCTGTTTTGAACTCTCATCGTCTCAGATTGTGCCCTGTGCGAGGAGTGCCCAAAGGCTTCCAGATACTTCCGAAGTTGGGGCCCCTGAACCCCGCTTTTTATTTTCCTAACAAATAGTTATTGAGCTGTGAGTGTGCACTGGAAATACAGTAGTTCACAACGCAGGCAAATTCTATGGTCTGAAAGAATTCAACATTCCAGGGGAATTGGGAGGAGGGAAGATGGACAATTTTTTTTTTAAGGCAATAGATTACTTCAATTGGTGATAAGCACTTTTAAGAAACCTGTTGATAGCAGGATAGTTATTGACTGATGGAGGGACTTTTTAAAATAAGATAAAGTCCCAGGAGTGAAATTGGAGCTGAAATCTAGTGGATGTGATAGGGTAGGTAGGAAGATAGAAATGAGCAGAAGGAGGGAACTGGCCCCAATTAAGAGGCCCCTTTGTGCTGCTCAGACTTAGAAAAGTGTTGGGGGGCGGGGGGGGAGGCACTTCAGTTTATCAAGATATACATCTTGCTTCTCAGGACCATGCAATTATAGCTTTGCCTCTTTTTAATAAGCTCCTCAAATCACGGGAGACAACCTTGAAAACTAGGAGGGAGGGTGGGGCACACTATCAAGAAAAAAGATACTGGAGAGGATGAGGGGAGACAATTCTACCCATGTTGTGAATCAGAGACACAGAGACCCTGTACCAGGACATTCTTGAAAAATCAAGCTGAGCAGAGGGCTAGCGTTTCGCGGCATCTAGCAAAGAGCTCTTCTCACTGCTGGTTTTTATTGATTTACACTGTTAGGATTACCTACATGATAACAATCATCAAAACATACAATGAAGAAATTACAGGAATAGGAGTATAGTCTGTTCCCATAAAACAAAAGTTAAAGAGTGTAAGATTACATTTAAGCTTAAAATAAGTTCCCCTAAATTAAGTCATCCCAAGACCCTGTTCCCATAATGAGGAAGTAATTGTCCTTTCTTTAATACCTAGATACACTTCTTAGAGCTTCCTTGAGGCCTGTATACACTATCTTGTCACGAGGCTAAACATTAGCCAGCCCTGTTTGCAGGGCGGTCTCCTTCATGCCAGACAGCATTCCAAGACTCAAGTCACGTAGCTTTTGACTTTCTCTTAATTCCTTTCCCCTACATACCCACAGAAATCAAAACCTCCACACAGTGTATTGGGGGGTGCTCTGCTTCCCTCTTCTGGCTCAGCCAGCTCCATGTCTCAGGGTATACTTTCTTTACTAATAAACTTATAACTGCCCTATGCTTGCACATCTGTCTCTTGATTGAATTCTTTCCTTCAAAAAGACAAGAAACGAGGAAAACTGCTATCCCCAGTAACAGGTGGGCTAACCATCACAACAAGGACAAAGATCCTAAATGGAATCAGTAGGTAGAAAAGCCGCTGTTTAAGCTATGGATACGTGCATGGGGTGGGGGTATGGAAAAGACACCTTAGCCAGCTAAACTCTAGAAAATGAACCCTGAAGGCATTATGACATGTCACCTCCTAATTCTGTAGAAATGTCTTAATCTGAGGTCACTGGTGGTTCAGAAAAGAAACAACCTGGTCTCTTAATGAGGATGGTGTGTCTGCAGGCACCCTCAGAAAGCCAGAGAGGGGAAGCCGGGATGGCTCAGTGGGTTAAGTGCTCACTTTGCAGCGCCGGGGACTGAGGATCGAATCCAGTTCCCAGTCCTTGCGGAACCATATGCTGAACTGGGGAGTTCCCCCAGTTCAGTTCTCTCTCTGTCTCTGTATCTCTCTCTCTCTCTCTCTGTCAAAAAATTAATAAAATAAATAAACTTAAAAAAAAAAATCTGGGGAAGCCGGGATGGCTCAGTGGGTTAAGTGCTCACTTTGCAGCGCTGGGGACCGAGGATTGAATCCCGGCCCCATGTGCTGAACTGGGGAGTGCCCCCAGTTCAGTTCTCTCTCTGTCTCTGTATATTTCTCTCTGTAAAAAATAAATAAAATAAAAATATTTTTAAAAATTGAAAAAAAAGGGAGCGCTGGGATGGCTCAGCGGGTAAAGCGCTTGCTTTGGGGCCCCGAGGACCGAGGATTGAATCCCGGCCCCGGCCCTGGCCCATGCGGACCCACATGCTGAGCTGGGGTGTGCCCCCAGTTCGGTTCTTGCTGGGACCTATGTGGGGGGCTCCCGGCCCAGTAGCGGCCCTGTGCCCACCTGTGGAGTGAAACTGTATGAAAAACTAATGCTGTCAAGTATGCAGACTGCTCTGGGCCCTCCCCCTTCTCTCTGTCTCTTTTTGTCTCTGTTTCTCTCTGTCAAAAATCAATAAAATAAATCTTTTAAAAAAAAAAAATTTTTTTTTAAAAAGCCAGAGACTTTTGAACTTCTACATACAATGTGTTTTTCTACACTGTGGATCAGTAATTTGCACTAAGAGTCCTGCCATGAACTCCTGAGACCAAAGCTGAATTTCAGCTTTGCTCAATGCTAGGTTAATATGAAGACAAGGAAATGCAGTACCCTACCCACAAAACAAGCAAGACCAGAGCCAAGACGGAGAAGCTTTAATAGCGGGCGGGCGGTGGGACAAACCTAAGGTGGGGCCAGAGAGAGGGCAGCGAAGCTGTCAACTGAAGCAACAGGTAAAACGCACATCATTAACCGCAGTGTCGTCCACGCGGGAGCCTCCAGGTGGCTGGAGCTTGACCTCCAAGCCACATATGCCTTTCGGACATGTCTCACTCCAGTCTCCGAAGTCTCCCCAGGACAGGCCAGACCCCTCCAGCTTTGTGCCGTCGGAGCAGCGGAAGCGAATGTTGTTCGCAGCTGTGTTGTCCCCAGAGATGGGTGCCTCCACTCGAAGCGAGAAAGCCACGAGGAAGCCACTGGGACACCGTTGCGGCACTCTCCACGTGCCCCAACTACGACAGAAGGGGAGAAGCACTGGCTCTGCGGGCGCCCCCTACGCATGGCCAGCAGGACCTAGCCCTTGGGACTTCCCAGCCAGATGCTACCCGATCCGGGTGGGTTGGGTGTAGTCACGTGACATCCACCGAGGTGCACAGGGGATGTCCTCCACCTACTTCCCAGGTCTAAACTGCCCCACATCTCCGGAGGAACCTGCTAGCTGGGGTGGGGTGGCGCTGTGTAACAGAAGGTAAGGGGCATACCCCCACCCTAGGGAATCCCTGACCCCTGACCCCCCCCCCAACACACACACCTTCCAGACTGAGACTCCAACACGTGAATTTTGTGCGTCACATTCGGGTTCGTGCAGTACAGCCTGATCCCGTTCAATGCCGTATCATCTCTATGTATGCCCTGTGGGGGCTCCACCTGGGCGACAAGGAAAGGAGGGTCCAAGTTAGAAGACTGCTATCCTTAGTTCTGGGGTCTTGCGCATCTCAGTCCCCTCTGGGACTAGGTCTGAATCCTCACCTTGAGCGCGAACCAGGATGCGGACAATCCATCTGGGCACTTGTCAAGCCAGTACCAGTAGCCCCAGGGGCCCCCGTTAGTCACCTTAATGACTGACGGGTTGTTATTTGACCTAAGAGCTTGTACATGTCTGAAGCATGCAGCATGCAGCAGCAGAAGCAGCAGCAGCAGCAGCTTGGCTCCCGTGCCCTGCTCCATCCCGCAGCTTCTGTGAACTGGGGCCCCTCAAACAGGTTTATACCACCTTTGCCCTTAGAGGACTCGGATTACAGAAGGGCCACCGGATTAAGTGTCCCCAAAACTAATCCTTTCCCGGAACTCAGCAGACTTTGTCTTCTCTGGGAAACAAGAGGTTCCCAGGGCCAAAGGAGGGACAGTAAGAGCCAAATCACCACCGCCTCCTGAAAGTTTAATAGACCATGAATTGTGGTTAGCGTTTTGCAGGTGTGTTTTATTTAACCCTCACAAAATTTAGAGAAATCTTTTTTTTGTTTGTTTTTTGACAGAGAGAGAGCGCAGGGCAGAGATACAGAGACAGAGAGAGAACTGAGCTGGGGGAACTCCCCAGTTCAGCACATGGGTCCACACAGACCAGGGCCGGGATTCGATCCTCAGTCCCCGGCGCTGCAAAGTGATCGCTTAACCCACTGAGCCATCCCGGCTTCCCTCTCTCAAAATTTAGGATGTGGGAATTACCTTTCCTATTCTGCAGATGAGGAGCTGAAGCTTAGAAATAACAAGTGACTTGCCTAAAGTCACAGTCAGCAAACCAGGAAATAGTCCAACACTGAAAAATGGGGAGCCCGAGAGAGGGATGTAAGTGATGGCTTGGGAATCCCATCGGAGGGATTGGGCAGGAGTCAACTCAGGGACCTCCAGGATATGAGGAAGCATCACAGAGAGATTGAGCAAGAATTCATGAACTATGGGAGCTAGAAAGGGTCTTCTTAGTAACCAGGCCCTAAATTCTTACAAATCTGGGATACTCCTCCTTCCCAACAGAAAATATGCAGAGACAGCAACAATTCTATTAAGTTTACGACTAAGAACAGATGCCGTTTCCCCATTGCATCCTGGTTCCTTTCCCTGAATGTTTCTCCCCATGACCACTAGGTGGACTCTTAATTTACAAAAACCCAAACCAAACAAAACTGACTCCAATTTGTCCTGGGGAGCACCACCCCGGCCTGATGGCCTGCCCCTCATACACATTCCTTTGTTTGTTCAACATGTTTATTTAGCAATAATGTATTTTGACCCAGGCAATATTCTAAGTCCTGCAAATAGAGCAGCAACCCAGAAAAACAAGGCCCCAGTCTTTATCAGACCTCACATTCCAGTGGGGGAAAGAGAGGACAAATAAATTCTCCAATGGACCTTGAGCTCAGTGAAGCCTTTTGTCTTCTTGAGGTCTGATACAGGGACTGGCTGGTGCAAGTATTTAATAAACATTGGTCTGATGAATAATTGAGAGACCAACCTGGAGTTTGAAAAAGTAAACCCCCAAAATATAAAAGGATAAAGCCTGAAGTATATAATCAAGAGGTCATGTATCCAGATCAAGGTCATAGGCTAGAGAAGTTAGAAGTGGATGCTCCCTGGATCCCAAGTGCCCCACGCTTGAACTTAATAGTAGGCTGACTAGATGTCCCATTTTAAATGGAATAGAAAACGGTACTGTCCTGTTTCAAACAGTATTTATGGTCAGCCTACTGACACCTTGAATTTAGCCCAGTGAGACTAAGCTAACCATACTTACCATTTGAAATGGGGTGTCTGGCCAGCCCACTTAATAGATTAAGTTTATGGAGCAACTGGGGTAAGCTTTCCATTTAGTGTTTACACATACGTTATCATTTAATCCTTGTAAGGTACCTATTATTATCCTCAATTTGTAGTGGGAGAAACTCAAGCCCAGATTTAATTTAGGGAGCGTTGCTCAGATGTGTGGTGGGGGGAGCTGGTTCTTACCCCAGCCTCTCTTCCAAATACCCAGGTTGCCTCAAGCTACAACCTGGCCCTACAGGGAAGGGAAATGCTGAGACATCATAGTTGTGGAACCTCCCCAATCTTCTTAATCCAGTTTCTCACACCTTGGATGCTGACCTCTGGGGCAAAGGGCACAGGGGAAGGGGCCTTAGTAGGTTAATCATTAACCCTTGCACCTCAGAGCACCGTGGGCTTCTCTCCTCTCCCACAGGCACAGGGACAAGGACTGGCTAGGGAACTGGTGAGGGAACAGTGGTCCCAGCAGCAGCCAAGGGGGTCATGCCACCTTCCCAGGTGCTGCGGCGCTGGCCCCGCCGTGCAATTCCTCTTGCCACCTTCGTGCTGCTGCTTCTTTATCTCTGTGCTCGGAGCCTACGTGAGTGGCCTCACCTGCTCTGGGAGGAACCCAGGAACCTTGGGAACCTAAGCCCCCTCTGAGCCCTCACTGCTCTGCTTTGTTGCTCCCCAGGCGCCTTCTCAGGCTGTGGAACCGGGGTGCAGTCCTGCCTTTCCGAGGGGCCGCTGCCTTTACAGGTATGCTCAGGGCAGAGCTGGGACCGGGAGCTCCAGATGGGACCCTAAACAGGGAAGTGGAGCCAGGCTGAGGCTCTGGTGAAGGAGCGGGGGTGGGGGTGGGGTCCTCCTTCCTGCATCCCCTCTCCCGCCAGAAGCTGAGAATACAGCAGGAAGGACATCAACTAAACTTCAGAAATAACTCTTCAGAGCCCGACAAGGCTGCTTGGCGATGGAGGCCCGGCAGGCTAGGGGTTCTGCTCCCGCCCCCTTCTCTAAATATTTACTCCCCCAGATCCAGCAACAGTCGGGAACCCTGGAGGCCTCAGCGCGGGATGAGCCTCCGTGTCTGGGCCCCCAGGGGATGTTAAGCCGCATGATGAGGCCGTTCCGCGCCAGTCTGAACCCCGAAAGGGATGTGCAGTTGTCGCAGTACCTGGCGGGATGGAGGGAGCTAATTAGGTGAGTTGTCTCCCTCCCCTAATCCGGTCCCCGCCTCGTGTGGCTCCGTTGCTCTCTCTCGAACCATCGACTCTTCCCACCACCGGTTCCCAAACACACAGGTTCCTAACTCCGTTCGGCTCCATCTTTGCCTTCGCCACAAGCGAGGCCTTCACCAAAGTGACAGCCCTCGAGGCGCGGGTGCACGGCCCCGATGCTGCGCACTACACGTCGCTGGCAGGCATGGTGGCGTGGGAGCGGCGGGCGGGACTGCTGGAGCGGCCCGGGATCGCCTCTCCAGACTCGGCCAAGTCCTCTGGCTCACGAACGATGCTCTTGCTGCACCGTGCGCTACGCTGGTCCCAGCTCTGCCTCCACCGGGTGGCGATCGGGACGCCTGGCGGCCCGGAGGCCGGCCAGCAGTGCAGCGACGCCTACGACGCGGTCCTGGGCCCGTATCACCCCTGGCTGGTGCGTCAGGCCGCCCACCTCGCGTTCCTGGCCTTCCCGGGTCGCAGCCGCTTGCTCGAGCTGGCTTGTCCGGGAACCCGGGAGGCGGAGGCTCGGGCAGCGCTGGCCCGGGCCGCAGGCACCCTGGAGGATGTCTACAACCGGACCCAGGGCTTGCTGGCCGAGCGCGGCCTGCTCCAGCTGGCCTAAGGACAGCAGCCGCCGGGACCCCCTAGGAGCAGAGCGTGCAGGGGTGGGGTCAGCGGGACTCGGGGCTCAGGGTGCATGCAGCCCTCCGCTCTCGCTTCCGGCGCCAGAGGGCGGGGTGTCTGCTGTCCCGCCTCCTTGGTGACGTCACTGTCTTGAAGGCCCTCCCACTGGTCTCAGTCTCCGGAAGAAGGGAGGAGCTGCGAGGGAATGAATAGTATTCTTTGGTAGCCGTCGATTTAGGGCGTTTTGCATGATTCTGGCAGGCACTTAAGGGAAATAGGAAAAAAAAAAAAATGTATGTAAGATGTGTCATCCCTGTTCCCGGCAGCCGAGACACTCACTCTCCCCTGTAGCTATCTCAACCACTCCTATGGCTTCATTTGCCAACTACATGCTGTCTCCAGCCCAGACCTGTTGCCTGAACTCCAACTCCCATAAAGCCACCTTCACACACACCACAAATGCAACACGTCCAACTCGAATCCAATCGCTTCCTCCCAGAACTGCCCCCCTTCTTGTGTTCCTTGTCTGTGTGAATATATGGTATCCTCGTCTGTCAACTATCCAAGCCTAAAACCTGTGCATCATGCCTCACACCAAGCTGGCACTCAGCTCAATAATGTATGTTTATGAAATAACTCCTTGGCACTCCCACAATAATACTGAACATGAAGGAGCATGGCCATTTCATATACTGATAACTCCCAAATTATAATTCCAACCCACTTTCCCCTGGACTCCAGAATCCTAGCTCTATACCTCCTTATTCAACATCTCCACTTGGATTTCAAATAGGCAGAGCAAACTTAACATGCCTCAAACTGAGCTTCTAATACCTTCTCCTCCCAAAATACTCCCTTCATAGTCTTTGCTATCTCAGTGAATGACAACTCCATTCTTCCAGATCCTTAAGCCAAAAACCTGACTCTTCCTTCTGTTTCTCTTTCATCATACCCATATCCAATATGTCAGAATCTGACCATTTACCACTATCTCCACTGCTACCATACTTGTCAAGCCAACTTTATCATCTGGATTATTGCAATAGTCTCCTAATTGTTTCTCATTCCCATACTTGGCCTCCACCTACAGTGTATGTTCAATAGAGTAGCCAAAATAGTCCTTTAAAATGTAGATCATATTATGTCACCCTGCTCAAAACCTTCCAATGGTGCTTCCTATTGCACTCCAATGAAAAAGAAAATTAAATTGAATCATATTTTCATAGTTGATAATGATGAAAAGCTTTGTAAAGGTCCTACCTGATCTGACTCTGCCTTAGCCAAATCAATCTTTTTTTTAAGCTTTATTTTATAGTTTTTGACTGAGAGACAGAGACAGAGAGAGATAGAGAGAAGGGGGAGGGCCCAGAGCAGTCTCCATAGTTGTACATTATGTTTTCAAAATAGTTTCATTCCACACAGGTGGGTGGGGGTCGCTCAGGGTGGGAATGCACGGGGAGCCTCCTGCATGGGAAGCCAAGCCCAGCAAGAACCAAACTGGGGGTCTCCCACATGGGAAGCACACTCCTGTTCAGCATATGGGTCCGCACGGGCTGGAGCCGGGGCCAGGACGGGGGCAGGATCCTCAGACCTCGAGGCTACAAAGTGAGCACTCAACCCACTGAGCCATCCTGGCATCCCCGCTTTGATTTTCTTATATGATTCACTATAACATACTATATATTATAATTATTTGTTTTATTTTGTTATCTTCCCCAATATATGTGAGCTTATGGGGCTAGAAATTTGTCTATTTTGTTCTCTGACATAACTTCAGTGCCTCAAAAAGTGCCTGGTACCCAGTAGACATTCAACAGCTTTTTGTTGAATGAATGTATGAGCACTAAGAATAGATCTGATGGCTGGAGCCAAAAGTATCACAAAGAGAAGGGGGTGGCACAACAGTGTAAATGTATTTGATGCTATTAAATTGTACACGAAAAGTGGTGCTAAACTTTACATTGTTACTTACATTTTACTACAATAACAAAATTAAAAAGCAAAGAGGAGACGCCTTTGAAGGGATGTGTGCATCTGTATGTTCATTGCAGCCTTGTGTACAACTGCCAAGATGTGGAGGCAGCCTGGTTGTCCATGGATGGATGAAAGGATAATTAGTAGGTGGTACATCTATACAATGGAATATTGCTCAGCCATAGAAGGGAATGGGTTCTTGCCATCTATGGGGGCTGGAGGGTATTGTGCTGAGTGGAGTATATAAGACAGGAAAAGACAGACACAATGTGATTTCACTTATATGTGGAACCTAAAGAACATTATGAACAAACAGAACAGAAACAAAAGAAAAAAAGGAGAAGATGTGATTCTGGACAGGTCGGCAAAAGCAAGTTCATGAAGAGCCTTATAAACTATGTTACAGAAATGGGACCTTGTCTCGAGCATTATTTTAATTTTTTTTTTAAAGCTTTATTCCATTGCCTTTGACAGAGACAGAGAGAGACAGAGAGAAGGGGGAAAGACCAGTGTAGTCTCCATGGTTGCATGTCATCAGTTCTCTACATGGTTTGGTTCCACACAGGTGGGTGTGGGCCGTGTAAGGTGGGAACTGGGCTGGGGGCCTCCCACATGGGAGGCATACCCCCTCAAGCCAGGGGCCAAACCAGGGGGTGAGAACCAAACTGGGGGCCTCCCACATGGGAAGCACACCCCAGTTCAGCATATGGGTCTGCAAGGGCTGGGGCTGGGACTCAATCCTCAGTCCCAGGGCTGCAAAGTGAGCACTCAACCCAATGAGCTATCTTGGCTTCCCCTCGAGCATTAATATTAAGCAAAGGATTGTCTGGATCATAGTTTCAATTAAAAAAAACCAAAACAACAGCTCCAGCTGCAGCATGTAAAGAAAGTATGGCAGATTCATGGGAGAACCACTACACACATAACAGCAAAATATACATTCTTCTCAAATGCACATGTGACATTCTGCAGGATAGATCATTCGTTAGGCCACAAAAAAAGTCTCAATAAATTAAAAAAGACTGAAGTCACAAAACAGTCTCCAAATAAAAAGTAATGATATCAGAAATCAATAACAGAAGGGAATTTGGGGAATTCACAAATATGTGGGCATTAAATAACACTCCTAAACAACCAATGGGTCAAAGGAAAACTCACAGAAAAAGTATTTTGAGAATAGTGAAAATGAAAACAAAACATACTAAAGCTCAGGGATGCAGCATAAGCAGAGCTCAGAAAAAAAATTGTAGCATAAATGCCTATATTATAAATGAAGAATGGGGGAAGCTGGGATGGCTCAGTGGGTTAAGCACTCACTTTGCAGCCCCGGGGACCAAGGATCAAATCCCGGCTCCGGCCCATGAGGACCCACATGCTGAACTGGGGAGTGCCCCCAGTTCAGTTCTCACCTGGGTGAGACCCCGGCCCAGTTCTTGCCCTGTGCAGCCCCGTGCCCACCTGTGGAATGAAACTATGTGGAAAAACCAATGATGTACAACTATGGAGACTGTTCTGGGCCCTCCACATTCTCTCTGTCTCTGTCTCTGTCTCTGTCTCTCTCTCTCTCTTTCTCTCTGTCAAAAACAATAAAAATAAATCTTAAAAAAAAAAAATGAAGAATGATCTCAAATCAATAGCTTAACCTTCCACCTTAGAAACCAGATCTAAAGAAATGCAGTAGGAAAGAAATAATAAAGATCAGAGTGGAAATAAATGAGATAGAAAATAGAAAAATAGCAGAGAGAATCAACTAAACCAAAAGTTGGCTCTTTGAAAAGATCAAGAAAATTGACAAACCTTTAGCTAGACTGCCCAAGTGGGGTGGGGGGCAAAAAGACTCAGATTACTAAAATCAAGAACGAAAGAGGAACATTACTAACAATCTTACAGAAATAAAAGGGATTACGAGGGACTACTATAAAAAGTTGAAGGCCAACAATGTAGATTGTTGGGAGCCGGTCATATGCCTGAACTGAGAGGTTTTGGGGGGCCTCGATGGCAGGGCCTCGGCCCCCCCTTTCATCTCCCTCGGGGGGTAGCTGAGTGATTAGACATAGAAAGATATGTGTGTGCAGCTTCGCATGAAGGTCAGACAGCTGGCACCAGGTGTTAAATCACAGGCTGTGGGATAAAAGAAATGCATGGGAGAGGGCCTGCATGTTCCTGATAACGGGCTGCCTGTGCTGTACTTCAGTTAATGAGTAGTTTCTGATGTAGTTGAAAAACTCTGTCTTTGTCTTTCCTTGCTCCTTGTAATGATATGAACCTTGGCTATATAAGTGATTGAATAAAGCTATTCAGGGCTGTCCTACTGAGGGCAGTCGGCGGGCAAGTGTGTCGGTTTTCAATTCCCACCACTCGAACTCAAGGATTCTGTTCAGCCAGGCTGGCTCCTGGTTATAGTAGATAACGTGAAAGAAATAGACAAATACCTAGAAAGACACAATCTACCAGAACTGATTTTAAGAATAAATAGAAAATCTGACTAGACTTATAACAAAGAGATCAAGTTAGTAATCAAAGAAACTTCCCACAAAGAAAAGCTCAGGGACCAATGTTTTCACTGATAAATTCTACTAAACGTTTAAAATAAATTAATCCAAATCCTTCACAAACTCTTACAAAAAGAAGAGTGACTATTTGCCTATTCATTCTATGAGAGCAGTATTAACCTGATACCAAAGATATCAAAAGCAAAACAAAACAAAAAAACCTACAGGCCAATATATTGTATGAATAGAGATGCAAAAAAAACTTCAACAAAATATTAGCAAATCACACATAAAAAGTATTATAATCAGATGAGAGGGGTGTTTTATAGTTACAAAATAATCACAGGGATATAAAGTACAGCATGGGGCATATAGTCAACAATATTGTAATAACTATGGGTGGTGTCAGGTAGGTTATATAAAAGTCTCATCACTATGTTGTACACCTGAAGCTAATATAATATTGCATGTCAAATGCAATTGAAAAATTACAAGTTATTTAAAAAAGAAAACTTAAAAAAAGTATTATACATCAAGATCAATTGATTTTTGACCAGAGTGTCCCGACCATTAGAAGGGGAAAGAATAGTCTTTTCAACAAATAGTGCTGAAACTGGATATTCACATTAGAAAGAATGAATTAGGGCCCCTATTTCACATCATACACAAAAATTAACTCAACTGAATCACAGAACTAAAAATATAAGAATTAAAACAAGGGAAGTTTTGGGATGCCGGGATTGTCCAACAGGTTGTGCACTTGCCTTGCAACTTAAAGGTCAAATCCCAGCCCCGGTCCAACGGCTCTCCCCTCCCATGCAGGGGCCTCCAGTTTGGTTCCCACCCACCTGTGTGGAATAAAACGGTGTCTCCACTATGGAGACTGCTCTGTGCCCTCCCTACTTCTATCTCTCACTTTCTCTCAAGCAATAAAATAAATCTTTTTTAAAAACCCAAAAAACTAGAAAAGTTTTATAGATGTAAATCTTTGTGGCCTCAGATTTGGCAACAGTTTCATGGACATCAAAAGCACTGCAACCAAAGAAAAATCAGACAAACTGGACTTCACCAAAATTTAAAACTTTTGTGCTGCAAAGGACACCAATAAAGAAAGCAAAAAGATGATCCATAGAACGGGAGAAAATATTTGCACATTATATAAATCTGATAAAGGTCTAATATCTAGAATATAAAAAAGAACTCTTAAGAACTCAACAATAGGGGAAGCCTGGATGGCTCAGTGGGTTAAGCGCTCACTTTGCAGCGCCGGGGACCAGGGATCGAATCCCGGCCCCGGCCCTGAGGAACCATATGCTGAACTGGGAGCTCCCCCAGTTCAGTTCTCTCTCTGTCTCTGTATCTATCTATCTATCTCTCTCTCTCTCTCTCTCTCTCTCTCTCTCTCTGTAAAAAATAAATAAATAAAAATATGTTTAAAAAAAAAGAACTCAACAATAAAAAGATAACCCAATTTTAAAATGGGCAAAGGACTTCAAAAGACATTTCTCCAACAAAAGATATACAAGCGATTAATTATGAAAATAGGCTCAAACAACACTACTCATTAAGGACATTGCAAAAAAAACACCAAAAAGGGGAAGCCGGGATGGCTCAGTGGATTAGGTGCTCACGTTGCAGCCCTGGGGACCGAGGATCGAGTCCCGGCCCCGGCCTGTGTAGACCCATATGCTGAACTGGGGAGTGCCCCCAGTTCGGTTCTCACGGGGGCGAGACCCCGGCCCAGGTCCTGCCCTGTGCAGCCCCGCTCACCTGTGGAATGAAACTATGTGGAAAAAACAATGATGTACAACTGTGGAGACTGTTCTGGGCCCTCCCCCTTCTCTCTGTCTCTGACTCTGTATCTCTCGCTCTCTGTTAAAAACAATAAATAAATCTTTAAAAAAAAAATTTCTCAAAAAAACAAAACAAAAACACAAGACACCTACTCACACCCACTAGGATAGCTATAGTAAAAAAAAAAAAGCACAATAGCAACTAGGGAAGATGAGGAAAAATTGGAATCATACATGGCTGGTAGGGATGTAAAATAGGGCAGTTGTGGAAAACAGTTTTCAGTTCCTCAAAATGTTGAACAGTTACTATATGACCCAGCAATTTCACTCTTTGTAATGTATATACTCCTAAGTATTTAACTAAGAGCAATGAAAACATGGTGCGGTCACTAGAAGTCAGACGCTTCAACTCCGATCAGATACGTCAATCTTGCGCAGTTCCATAGGAAACGTAGTTCTTCCACACTTTTGGGGTATTTTTGCCTGCCTCGCTGTCATTAAGCACTCACTGTCGTAAAAAGAAAAACTTCCTTACCCGTTCCTTTTCCCTTCTGCCGTCAACCGCGACCTAGCTTCGCCTTAAAAAGGCCTCAGAGCACGACTAAAGAGAGTGACAGAGCGCTTTACGACAGTTGCTTTGTGGCAGTATCGGAGGAGGAAGATGGCGGCCACCTTAGTATCTGCTGCAAGAGCGGGGCCAGCACCAACCTGGGGACCTGAGGCCATTACTCCCGACTGGGGAAACCGGGAAGTCTCCACAGGGGTGAGGAAGGACTCGGGGTTAAGGTGATGTGCACAAGGATTGATGCGATGGAAGGATAAGGCCTGAGTGGGTTGGGAGAATTGAGGGCCAGGAACGGGAGGTGGTCTGTGATGTGCTGGGAGCAGGGGGAGAAGTATCCTGAGGATGCGGCGTGGTACTTTCGTGGTGGGAGGTAGGCTGAAGCGTGGAATTCTGAGATCTTGCGGGAACGCAGGCTTAAGGCTGGGATGGGCCTTTGAGGATTTGAGAATTGGAATTCTGGTATTCTGCGGGTTGTTGCGGCCCTTAGGAGATTTGTCAACGGGTCAGAGGCACAAGACTCGTACGCTTGGGACTGGATAGCGGGATCGTTGAGATTGGTGTGTGCTGGAGAATGTGGACAGGCCCAGACTCACCCCTTTCTCCTTTTCCCCAGACCACTATCATGGCCGTGCAATTTGATGGGGGCGTGGTTCTGGGGGCCGACTCCAGAACAACCACCGGGTGAGCTCAGCACAGATACGTGAAAGGTTTTCCCATCTTTCTCTTCCTTCCTTGCTTGGTAGCCTATACTGGCCCTCCACAGACCCCTGTGGGAGGGAGGTTTCTCCCCTCCCTGGAGGTAAAGATTTGTTCCAGTTACTAGTACGTCCCAGTTCCCCTTGCTCTTAGGTGAAATTCTTGCAAAAGTCTTTTCTTCAGCCTGCTTCCATTTAGATGAGAACTAATAGGAAATTCCTATTCCTGAGCCCCGAGGGACTGGATGGTAATGGGGTGGAGGTGGGAGACAAGTGGGGTCCTTCCCTCACCGTTCTGCCATTCTGCAGGTCCTACATCGCCAATCGAGTGACTGACAAGCTGACTCCTATTCACGATCGTATTTTCTGCTGTCGCTCAGGCTCCGCAGCTGATACCCAGGCAGTAGCTGATGCTGTTACCTATCAGCTTGGTTTCCACAGGTGCTTATGGGCAGGGGGAAAGCAAACATCTGAAGGAAGGTGGGGCCTGAGGAGCTAAATGATCAGATTCCCAGATCCTGACACTGCCTTCCCTATGGGTCCCCTCACCCTCTAGCATTGAGCTGAATGAGCCTCCGCTGGTGCACACAGCAGCCAGCCTCTTTAAGGAGATGTGTTACCGATACCGGGAAGACCTGATGGCAGGAATCATCATTGCAGGCTGGGACCCCCAAGAAGGAGGGCAGGTTAGACACCCTCCACCATTCCCCCCAATGCACTGGAGTCATGCTTTGAACCTCTCCCCCACCCCAGCCAATTTTTCTTTCCAGTCTCTACCTCACTTACTGTTAACTTCCCAGATCGATCCCACAATGAATGGGTGAATACACATGTGTTATGGGAAGGGTACAACTGATGGCTCTTCTCCCTCCATCTGGCAGGTGTACTCAGTGCCCATGGGGGGTATGATGGTAAGGCAGTCCTTTGCCATTGGAGGCTCTGGGAGCTCCTATATCTATGGCTATGTTGATGCTACCTACCGGGAAGGCATGAATAAGGAAGAATGTCTGCAATTCACTGCCAATGGTGAGAACTTGGGCTTCTGGGCCTGTGAGCTTCAACCCTATACCCAATCCAGTCCAGTTTTCATCATTTCTTGCAGTGATTCCAGCATCTCTCTGACCCCTAACTTGTTTCTTTTATCCACAGCTCTCGCTTTGGCCATGGAGCGGGACGGCTCCAGTGGAGGAGTGATCCGCCTAGCAGCCATTGAAGAATCAGGGGTAGAGCGGCAGGTCCTTTTGGGGAACCAAATCCCCAAATTCACCATTGCCACTTTACCACCTCCCTGAATCCTTGGATTCTAGGACACCATGAGAGATATCCCATACTGATGCAAAAGTTAATAAACAGTTTGTCAAAGAGAGTCAGTGTGCTTTGGGGTTCATTTTTTTAAGATTCATTTTTGTTTTTTGACAGAGAAAGAGAGACAGAGAAGGGGGAGGCCCCAGAATAGTCTGCATAGTTGCACATCATTGGTTTTTCCACATAGCTTCATTCCACAGGTGGGCCTGGGGCTGCATAGGGCAGGAACTGGGCCACGGTCTCACCCCACTAAGAACTGAACTGGGGGCACTCCCCAGTTCAGCATATGGGTCCGTACAGGCCGGGACCAGGATTTGATCCTCTGTCCCTGGGGCTGCAAAGTGAGCGCTTAACCCGCTGAGCCATCCCAGCTTCCCCTGGGGTTCTTTTTTCGACTTCAAGCCTGAGCTTGTGTGGCCCACTGCCGTCTGTACAAACCATTGCTCAGTTCTGAGGGGGCTGGAGAGGAGCCTTTACAAGGGTGATTTTCAAACTTCATTCCCAGACCACCTTCTCCCACATTTCCTTTGCTCTACCAGGTCCTTGTGACACCCAAGTGTCATGGATATGGAGGCTACCAACAAATGATGCTCTCCCCACCCCCATTCAAGCCTGAGGTAGAGCTCAGAATTCTGACTGAGACAGGTCACCTCCCCTTAGCCTGCCTCTTGCCTGCCATCATGGGTGGCTACTGGCATTAGGGCCAAAAGGACTCCAGATCTCTGACCCAGGCTCATGATCCCCTCTTTCCACACTCACCTGTCACCTCTGTCATCTTTTTTAGGAGCAGCAGTATGACTTCCTTGGCTTTTGGGAGAAAGGTGGACCTTGTTTGCAAATGGAGTTTAAGATGGACATTAGGTGGCAGAGGACAGCCACTGGTGCTGAGGGCCAGCTCTGGAAGCCACCATTCCCACGGGGAGTGTAATAAGTCAGTCTTCAGCCCCTTGGATGGGAGGCAGAGAGTGGACTCTGGCCCCTCCGAGGCCTTCCCCCACTTAAGCCAGGGACCTAAATGAGCTCAGTGGTGCTCACTGACTGGCCAGCATTCTCAGTCTTGTCTCAATTTTCTTTTACCCCCCCCCCCTATGGATCAGAGAACTGTATAAGCCATATTTGAAAACCTCGTTCTAGAACACAATCCTGCCCTGGAGGATTTCGGGGGGTACAAGGGAGACTTCCTAAGGGGTTGGGAGTGGGGCATAAGTGAAGAGCAGAAAAGGATCTCTGTCCCGAAATATGCACCGCAAACTTAAAATGGCCAAGAGATTTTCCTGCAAAACCTGTTCTCCCAGTCCTCCCTATCTCAAGACATCTTTGATCCCTCCCTTTGTCTTGCACTCCACCTTCAGTCTATTAACAGTCCTAAAAACTCCAAAAGTGTAGAAGCCGTCTACCTCTGACCATCTCCACAGCATTGTCCTGAGCCAAGTCACCACCATCTCTTGGCTGAAGGATGGCAGCACCCTCAGCTACATGGCCTACTGCTTCCATACTTGAACTACAATCTCCCCCAAATGATCTTTCAATGTAAGAGATCATGTCATTTCCCTGCTTAACATTCTTCAGTGTCTTCCCATTCCATCTAGAATAGTACTTTAGCCCCTTACCATGGCTTAGAAGATCCAACAGCTTCCTTCAGTCTTGACACTATAGTCATGGACTATTTTTGTTTCCTAGAACCTAAGAGGTTTTGCACTTAACACTTGCTGGTTTTTCTGCCAGGACTGCTCTTCCCTGGTTTAAGAAAAATAAACCTTTTTAGAGCAGTTTTAGATTCACAACAAAATTGAGTGGAAAGTACAGAGATTTCCCATATACCCCTTTGCCCACACATATACAAAGCCTCTCCAACTTCAACGTCCTGCACCAGAGTGGTACATTTGTCACAATCAGCGAACCCACACTGATACATTCAGGTCTCAGCTCAAATGTCATCTCATCAGAAAGGCCTTTCCTAGCCACCTGAAATTTAAGAAACACCCCCCCACACACTCCTTTCTCACACTACCCTGTTTTTCTTCATAGCACTTAATTGCTATCTCATATGCTTATTTATTCTCTACCTCCTCTACCAGAAAGTAAGGTCAACAAGAAGAGAGAATTCTTTCTGCTTGGTTCACTGGTACATCCTCAATGCCTGGATATATTTATACATTTACTGGGTGGGTATGCTCACAGACATCCAACCTCTCCAAACTGCTCTCACCACACTGAACTCTGAAGCTTCATTTCAGCAAACGTCTGGCTAGCCACACCTGGGCTCTGCATTAGCTCAGCGACATCGTGTTGGCCACTCCTGTGTCCCCACTCCCACCCAATGCTGCATTGCCCACCTCAGTCCCGTAACCCAGCTGTTTACTCTCCCACCCAACACACGTGCACATCCATACACTTGGCAACTCTGAATATATTTAATGAGAAGGTCATGAGGGACTGGGGAGCCAGAAACGGGTCACTGAGAAGTGGGCGAAAGGAAGGTTGCCAGGGCTTCCTGCAAGTTCAGCCCCTGGTTGTCCCTTCAAATGGTGGAGTCATTGGCCGATGCTACATCATGCAGCTGGTGGCGGAAGGAGAGTCGGGCTTTCCTGCTGAAGTAGGCCCCAGACCCCAGGGAGGGTATCCCTCCCTCAGCCACGATGGGGGCTATGATGGGGCTGGGATCTGGAGGGACAGCTGGATCCAAACCTAAAAGGAAGAAGGGAGTGGTAGGTCTGGGTCCCCCTTCCCTTGCCCCACTCCCAAGCCCTTGAAAAGAAAGCCAGGGATGATACCTGGGGATCTTGGGAGGGGAGAATGTTGGTGGCAGCAGGAGGGAGAGGGGGTGTTGAGGGAACAGGGCTGGCTTCACTGGCCTTCAATCTGTGTGGTCCCACAGGGTCCCACACTCAGAGGGGTCCCCAGGCTGGCTGTAATGCTGTGCTGTCACTGCCTGGAAATTCTGAATCAGTTTTTAACAAGGGGTCCCACTTCGTCATTTTGCATTGGGCCCTGCAAAGTATTCCGCTAGCTTTGTGGGGAAGCCATAGATCCACCTCCCACCCCGGGAGACAGACTGTTTTCCCCAAATTAGTTTAAGAATTTACCTTTCCCCCAGTGCAGCTTATCCGTCTCCCTGACAGCCCCACTTTGTCCTCCGTCTCCCCCTGCCCCATACCTGCTCCTCTTTCAGTCCCCTGCTGTCTCCGGCACCCACACCATGGGAAACACCATGCCCCCTTGAGACCCATCTCAACAGTGGAGGAGACCAGGGTGCTGGGAAGGGCCAGGAGGGCCCCAGGAGGAGAGGTGTGGTTTCCAAGCCCCCACACTGTGGGCAAAACTACCACTTAGACTCACACTGCCTGGTGATTATAGGCGCCAGGGGATGGAAGGGGGAAAAGAGGGAGGAGGGAAGAGGTGGAGGGATACCCCACTGAAACACCTATCCATTTGCGCCCCCTTAATTTGGGGGCTCTTGATCCTCATGGAGAAGCAGGGGACTGGGACAGGTGTCATGGTAGAGACAGACGCAGAAGTGCTGGGACATACAGGTGTACTGCAAATGCACTACAGCAATGCCACCTGGACACTGCTGGGGACTCCTTTGTACTTTAGAATGCCCAAGATGCATATATTTAAAGAATAGTCTATTTTTTTTAGGACAGGAAACTATACTAGTCAGGGAAATTTTATGTTCTTATTAAATGCTCCTGTGCCCTTTTATGAAGATAGTTATACTTGATTAATAATGCTGTGCCAGGTAAATTCTAGGGACTTTTACAGGTTATCTCCTCTCATTTAATCATGTCAGTGATCCTTCCGGGTAAGGGGTAAGTGTTATCACGATCCTGAGTTTATGATGAGGAATCGGAAGTCCTGAGAGATTGAGTAACTTGCCCAAGGTCACATTGGCTGTTATCAACAGAGCAGGAACACAACCCCACTCCCATCAGTATGGCCCCTGAGTCTACCCTGTTTGCAACCACACTGAGCTTCTCAAACGTGTCCTTGTAAGCACTGATGCCCTTGGCCAGGTCTGGGAGGTGTCCAGAGCCTGGGCTGGGAGCCTCAGGTCCAGAGCACCCTAACCAAGGACTCTAAATGTCCTCTAGCAAAGAGGCACAAATGCTATATTATTCCCGACAGGTGCCATGATGTGAGTGGAAAGGTTGGGAAGCACTGCTGACTACACTGCCTGACTTTGAAATGTTTCTTGTTTTTAGCTTAATTTTTTTTTTTTTTTTTTACAGAGAGAGACAGAGAGAGACAGAGAGAAGGGGGAGGGCCCAGAGCAGTCTCCGTAGTTGTACGTCATCAGCTTTCAACATGGTTCCATTCCACACTGCTGGGTGGGGGCCACACAGAGCAGGAACCGGGCCGGGGGCCTCCCACATGGGAGGCACACCCCAGTTCAGCATATGGGGCCTGGGATTCGATCCTCTGTCCCTGGGGCCACGAAGTGAGCACTTAACCCGCTGAGCCGTCCTGGCTTCCCCTAAATTAACGTTATCGAAGTAAAAATTTACATATAATTTAATGCACACATCTTAGTGTATAGTTCTATGAGTTTTGACAAGTGTATACACCCATGTAATCACCACCCCAGTCAAAATCTAGGACATTTCCATCTCCGAGTTCCTTTGCGTGTCCCTTCATAATCTTTCCCCACCCCTGTCAGAGGCAAGACTTGATCTGATTTTCATCACTATTGATTGGTTTTGCCTGTTTCAGAACTTTATATAAGTGGAATCATATAGTATTACTCTTTTATTTCTCCCTTCTTTCAGCATAATGGTTTTGAAATTCACCCATGATGCATATATTAAGAGTGGGTTTGTTTTTTGTAATAACAGCTTTACCAAGTGATGATTCACCTATCATATAAATCATTCTTTTAAAGTATACAATTCAGTGATTTTTACTGTATTCACAGAGCTATGCAACCATCCCAACCAATTTTATAAGATTTTCATACCCTCAAAAGAAACTCAGGGAAGCTAGGATGGCTCAGTGGGTTAAGCGCTTGCTCTGCAGCCCCAGGGACCGAGAATCAAGTCCTGGCCCCGGCCCGTGCAGAACCATGTGCTAAACTGGGGTGTTCGGTTCTCTGCAGGGTGAGCTTCCCATGTGAGAGGCCCCTGGTTTAGCTCCAGTTGGAGGGGGCATGCCTCCCACGTGGAAGCCCCCAACCCAGTTCCCACCCTGCACAGCCCCAGTCCACCTGCATGGAATGAAACTATGTAGAAAACTCATGATGTATAACTATGGAGACTGCTCTGGGCTCTCCCACTTCTCTCTCTCTGTTTCTGTCTCTCTCTGTCTCTGTCAAAAACAATAAAATAAATCTTTAAAGAAAAAAAAAAGAAAAGAAAAGAAACTCTGTCTCCCAGGGGTGTCCAACCTTTTGACTTCCCTGGGCCACATTGAAAGAATTGTCTTGGGCCACACATAGAAGCTAATGAGCTAGAAAAAAAATCTCATAATGTTTTAAGAAAGTTTATGAATTTGTGTTGGGCCACATTCAAAGCTGTCCTGGGCCGCACATGGCTCATAAGCCATGGATTGGACAAGCTTGCTATATCCATTAGCAGTAGTCACTCCCCTGTCCTCCTTCTTCCCAGCTATAGGCAACAACTAATCTACTGTCTCTATGGATTTACTTATTCTGGACATTTTATATGAATGGAATCATATAAAACGTGGTCCTTTGTGTCTGGCTTCTTTCAATTAGCATGTTTTCAAGGTTTATCCATGTTGTAACATATTGGTATATCATCATTCCTTTTTATGGCTGAAATAGTATTCTATTGCAGAGATAAACCAAATTTTATTTATCTGTTCATCAGTTGATAGACATTTGAGTTGTTTCTACATTTTTGTTATTTGATTATTCCTACCATGAACATTCATGTACAATTTTTTTTATTTTATTATATTTTATTGTTAAATTTAATGGGGTGACATTGGTTGGTATCATGTACAATTTTTATACAGACCTAGGAGTAGAATTCCTGGGCCATGAGAACTCTATGCTTAACATTCTGAGGAACTGTTTTCCAAGGTGACTGAATCATTTTATACTTTATTCATTTTTCTTGGTAATAATTTACATACCACAAATTAATTAAAAAACAAAATAAACTTTGGGATGCTGGGATAGCTCAGCAACTGTGAGGTCCGGGAATAGAATCCTGGCCTGGTCCATGCAAACCTATATGCTGAACTGTGGTACAACTGGTAACTACCAGGCGGGTGGCAAAGATTCTTACCTCCCATGAAGGAGGCCCCCGGTTGGGTTCCCACCCCATGTGGCCTCATATCCACCTGTGTGGAATGAAACCATGTCACAATTAATGATGTACAACTATGGAGACTGCCCTGGGGCCTCCCCCCTTCTCTCTCTTTCTCTCTCTCACCTTCTCTGAAACAATAAATCTTTAAAAAATAAATAAATAAAAGTAAAAAAAAAAACTTCTGCTCTTCCAAAGTCACCATTATTTTAAAAGGACAAGCCACATTCTGGAAGAAAAATATTATCATATACATATCTAAGAAAGAATTTATGTCCAAATAGATATATAAATAACTCTTAGAATTCAATAAGACAATATAGCTTTTTAAAAAAACTGGCAAAAGACTTAGACACTTTACAAAAGATCTACAAATGACCAACAAGCACATGAAACATAGTCAAGATCATTAATAATCAAAGAAATACAAATAAAACTACAGTGATGTATTATTTTACTTATTAGAATGGCTAAGTAAAGACTGTAAAGATTGGGACATTCCACTTTTGGGTGCCCCTCTTGTTCTGAGAGCTTTCCTTTTGCCAATAAACTTCTGCTTGACTTTTCCTGTGGAGTCTCTGTCCTCATTCGTTGAGTGTACAAGACAAAGAACCTCAAATGTCCAGACACAGCCAGAAACACAACTCCTGTTTCACCAGGACTGCATGTAGGATGAGTACACAGGCCAAAGCCAAGGCCAAGGCCAATGTAGAAGAAGACAGGCTAGAAGTGGGTACTGGGCGCTCAGAGACCAGGGCAATGGCTCTCAGGGAGCGCAGGTCACTAGGAAATCAGATGCTCACTCCCAGGACTACAAACTTTGTTTTGTTTTGTTTTTTTGAAAGGTTCACAGTTGGTGGAATCTTTCTAGAGACAATCTGGCAATATCTTTAAAAAATGTTCTTGGGGAAGCCGGGATGGCTCAGTGGGTTAAGTGCTCACTTTGCAGCCCTGGGGACCGAGGATCGAATCCCGGCCTCGGCCTGTGCAGACCCATGTGCTGAACTGGGGAGTGCCCCCCGGTCAGTTCTCACTGTGGCGAGACCGGGGCCCAGTTCCTGCCCTGTGCAGCCCCGTGCCCACCTGTGGAATGAAACTATGTGGAAAAACCAATGATGTACAACTGTGGAGACTGTTCTGGGCCCTCCCCCTTCTCTCTGTCACTGTATCTCTCTCTCCGTCAAAAACAATAAAAATAAATCTTAAAAAAAAAAAAAAATGTTCTTACCCTGTAAACTAGTGATGTGACTTCTGGGAATTGATCCCAAAGAAATTAAAGAGACAAAGAAAAACAATCAGGGCACTGGTTATAACGCAAAAAAAAAAAAAAAAAAAAAGACTGTAAAGACTGACAGTATCAAATGTTGGCCATGCTGTGGAACAACTGAAAATGTAGGAAGGAACAACTGTTTGGGAGAACAGTTCGGCAGTTTCTTATAAAGTTAAAGCACACTTATATGACCCAGCAACTCCACTCCTAGCTGTTTACTCGAGAGAAGTGAAAACATATATCCACACAAAGACTTCCACAGGAACGTTTACAGGATCTTTATTCACAATAGATACTGACTAGAAACAACTCGAATGTCCAAAGAAGAGATAAATAAATCTGCTTATATATATATATATATTTTTTTTTTTAAATGTATTGCCTTTGAGAACCTGAAAATGTTCCCTTTCCCCCTAGATTTTAAGTTTCAAGAGCGCAGGTTCCCTGACTCGTTCACTTCAGTGCGCTCGGTGTCTGGCACGGAGCAAGTGCGCAATAAATGGTGAATGAATGAAAGAATGTAAGCTTCCGTACGTGAATGAATTTCCGTCCGTCCCTCCAACCTTTTATCGCTCCTTCCATCTACAAACGTTGGCCAGAGCCGGCCCTGCTGTGGTTCGCAGGCCGCCGGGGAAGGGGACACCCGCAGGTGCCAGCCGCGGGGGCGCGTCGGCACGGGGTCCGGAGAGGGGGCCGGGCAGCGCCGGAGGCGGGGAGAGTGTGAGGCTTCCAGCGCCCACAGGGCGGCGGCAGGGCACGCTTGGACCGACGGCGCGGGACGGACGGACAGACCGGCTGGCGGAGTGCGCCGGACGCACGAAGCAGCCAGCTCAGCCGCGCAGCGAGGACGACCCCCGGGCCCGGGGCGGAGCGCAGGGCGGCGGGGCGGGCCGAGGGCGGCGGGGGCGGGACAGGACGGACGAGAATCCCGCGGAGGTGAGGCGGGGGCCGTCCCGCCCCCCAGGGCCGTCCCGCCCCCCGAGGGCAGGCCCTGAGCGCCGCCCCGCCCCGGCTGGCTGGGGTGTGGGCTCCGGCTCCGGCCCTGCGCGCCTCCCTTTGCACGCTACCCATCGCCGGCGCTGGCTCGGGCTTCCCGGGTGAGGGGGCCGGGGAGGGGGCGCCGTGGAGGGACGCGGCCCAGGAAGTTGGGCGGGGACGTCAGTGGGCTCGGGCTGCGGGGCCTCCTGACTCAGCGGCAGGCTCAGATTTTTGGGGACTCCTTCCCCGCGGGGGAGCGCGCGACTTCCTCTTTCCCGACTGGACCCCACCCCCCCGAGCCGGCCTGGCCTAGCTTGAGCCCCGGCGGCTCCTGGCCCTTTACGACCCTCGGGGCCCCTTCCCCAGGCTTTTGCTCTGCTCCAGTTCTGGGCCATCGGGTCCTGGCTGGGTGTCTCTGTCTGGGCGCCCTGGTTACGGGACGGGAGGCGGGGTTCAGGGGTCTTGGATGAAGGACTGAGGTAGGAGACGAGGTCAGAGGTGGGTTAGCAGGGCGTTGCAGATGATGGAGAGAGATTGGGAGTTAGCTGGAGCCGAGCGGGTGGGGTGGGATGCAGGGCAGATCACCTCCTTGAGGCTTCGTGCGTATTCCTAGGATGACGGCGAGCCCAGACAGCCTCTTCTCTGGGGGCGACCTGGACTCCAGCCAGCTACAGATGGAAACGGATGAGGTGGACACTCTGAGGGAGGGAGAGGACCCAGGTACGAAGGGAGGATGTCCCTGCGGGGGAGGACAGGGCTGAGTCCTCCTGGGGTCTGAACTCCTCCACTTTCTTTCCTCCTAGCTGACCGGATGCACCCCTTTCTGGCCATCTACGACCTTCAGCCTCTGAAAATGCACCCCTTGGTGTTTGCCCCTGGGGTTCCTGTCACAGCCCAGGTGGTGGGCACTGAAAGATACACCAGTGGATCCAAGGTGGCTGGGCTGGCACCAAGGGTGGGAGTAAAGGGAGGAATGGCCAGAGTTGGGGTGCTGCAAGCCAGCCCCGGGACATCCATGCAGTTCCTCTCACCCCCAGGTGGGAACCTGCACTCTGTATTCTGTCCGCTTGACTCATGGTGACTTTACCTGGACAACCAAGAAGAAGTTCCGTCATTTCCAGGAGCTGCATCGGGACCTCCTGAGACACAAAGTATTGATGAGCCTGCTCCCTCTGGCTCGGTGAGGGAGACCAGACAGCTACCTGTGAAGGGCAGGTGCCCCTCACCCTGTGGCAGCATGAGCTGTCACTGCCCTGGCCCCCCTCACTCCTTTCTGCCTGTCTCAGCCCCAGACCCCAACCTTTCCTCCCCCAGTTCTGGCCAGTGTCCCGCCCCTGGTTACCAGGAAACCTTCCTTGCTCAGCTCTCCCTGTCCATGGTTCTGTGCCAGTATCTTAGCCGGGCTGGATGCCCAAAAGGCCCTTGGCAGCCTCCTCCATTTCTCGTCTCCATTCTCAGCATAGGAGGCTTTCCTTCCTCCTTCCCTTGCCCCAAGACCCTGTCTACAGTGGTTCCAGAACCCAGGCACTCAGCCTCCCAGCTCCTACCTGACCCTCAACCCATCCCTTCCACAGTTTTGCTGTTCCCTATCCTCCAGCCCGAGAGGCAGCCGACAGAGAGATGCCCTCTCTACCCCGAGCAGGTCCTGAGGGCTCCAGCAGACATACATCCAGCAAACAGGTGCGACCAGACATCAGGTCCTCTGGGAAGGTGTTTGGTCAGCAAATGGCTCTGGTCCCACCTGTCTCTGTCTCCTGTCCCTTCTTCAGAAATACCTGGAGAATTATCTCAATTGCCTCCTGACCATGTCTTTCTACCGCAACTACCATGCCATGGTGAGGCTTAGGTGCTGCGTGCCCGGGTCTTTACAGGTGGAGCAGGCTCATCATATCCCCAAGGGGCGAAGGACCACGGTCGGCAGGGTCTGAGGGGCTGAAAGCCAGTCTTTCCTCTGAGCCTTTGTTTTCCTCTGTAGACAGAGTTCCTAGAAGTGAGTCAGCTGTCCTTTATCCCAGATCTTGGACCCAAAGGACTGTGAGTATCTGACGCCCCTCGCTCAGCCACCTGTGAACATCTGGGTCCTCCCTGCCTGACAGTGGGAAATGCAGCGCAAGGTGGGCTGGGGGTCTGGATTCCCCAGCCAGCCTCTCAACCTGACTTCCCACAGGGAAGGGGTGATCCGGAAGCGCTCGGGTGGCCACCACGTTCCTGGTCTTACCTGCTGTGGCCGAGACCAAGTTTGCTATCGCTGGTCCAAGAGGTGAGGCCTAGCATGGGCAGCTGGATGGGGGTGAGGGAGGAGATCCAGAGGGCAGGGAGGAACCGATGGAGCCCTTCCGCTCCAGGTGGCTGGTGGTAAAGGACTCCTTCCTGCTGTACATGTGCCTGGAGACCGGCGCCATCTCGTTTGTTCAGCTCTTCGACCCTGGCTTTGAGGTGCAGGTGGGGAAAAGGAGCACAGAGGCACGGTACGGGGTCCGAATCGACACCTCCCACAGGTAAGGCCCTCCTGGTGTGGGGACGGACACCTGGAGAGTGAAGAGCCAGCCTAAGGCCCTGAGGGGAGTTGTATGGAAAAAAGGAAGGCATTTCCACCCCCTGGAGCCGGCCACGATTTGGAACCAGGGAACTGTTCTAGCCAAATGCCCAGGACTACTCTTAGAATCTGGGCCCAGAGAAAGGGGGTTGAGTATAAGCTTGGGGGGAGGGACTCTTGATATAAAAGAAATGCACTCCATTCATTTATTTATTCACTCAACAAACTTGAGTGCCTGGCACAATACTAGTTGCCAAGAATCCAACTGTGAATAAGGCAGATATGTGCCCTGTTCCCATGGAGCTGTGACTAAGGGAAGAAGTGGAAAAGAGGTGACAGCTAAAGTGGGGAGGCTTCTGGGCCAGGCAGAGGGACAGAGGGTGAGGACTGTGGCCCTTCTGTTGTTTCTGTCCAGGTCCCTGATTCTCAAGTGCAGCAGCTACCGGCAGGCACGGTGGTGGGGCCAGGAAATCACAGAGCTGGCCCAGGGCCCGGGCAGAGACTTCCTGCAGCTGCACCGGCATGACAGCTATGCCCCACCCCGGCCTGGTACTCTGGCCCGGTGGTAAGACACTGGTGTCCCTTCTGAGCTTGTCTGTGGCCTCCACCCCCTCTTACCTCCCTTTGAACCCCTTTTGACTCCAGTCACCCCCTCCTCTTGACTTCTCCAATCTCCTGACCCCCTGACCTCTTTAACCACACCTATCTCTCTCAGTCCCCTCAAACTCAGTAATCTCCTCTGACTCCTGAATTCTCTGATCTCCTGTGACCTTAACAAACCCCTTTGACCACACTGATCATACTTTCTGTTCTCTATGTTCTCCTCAGATATCTTTGATTTACTCATTCATTTAATAAACACTTTTTAAGCACTACTATGCGCCAGGTCCTATGGCAGGAATATGACACAGTTCAGTAGGTGATTAAATCACAAAACACCAGGAGCCAGCCATGCTGGTGGTAGGGACAAGGTACGGAGCAGAGGAGCAGCCTCTGTCCCAGTGTGGGGGTGTCAGGACTGGCTCCCAGAAGGCAGTAACCTTGAGGTTTGCCATAGCATGATAAAGAAAATGGAGAAGGGGGCTCTGTGCAGAGAAGCTAGAAATAGCCTGATGTTTGGGGAACCACAGGACTGTTGGGGAGTGAGGAGGAGTGGCCAGAGAAGAGTCTGGGAGTCAGCAGCCCCTGGACAGTGCCCTCCTTGCTGAGCTGGGAAGGTTGGTCTTTATCATAGGCAGAGGGGAGGCATGGAAGCTGGTACTGAGATTGTTTTTAACACAAGAACAGTAATAGCTAATACTTATGTAACATACTATGTGCCTGGAAGTGTTCTAAGTGTTTTGCATGTATTAACTCACTGAATCCTCACAACAACCTTAACAAGATAGGTATAGTTATCCCCATTTTCCAGATGAGAAAATGAGGCAAGGGGGCCTTAAGTAACTTGCCCAAGGTCACATACTTTGTAAACATTGGAACCAGGATTCAAATGCAGACAGGCCCTGCTCTTAACCATCACACTAGACTATTAGTTATTAAAAAGTCAAACAGTATAGAAACACATTTAAAAAATTAAAGTGTCCACTCACTGCACATCCTTTTATCCTCTAGTCCTTAATTCTTCCCTACACTTCCTCCCAACAATCCTATTTCTGTCCCTAGAAGTAACCCTGGCAACAGTTTGAAATTTATCATTCCATGTCTTTTCTTGCATTCTTTTTTTTCTTAAGCTTATGCATGTATGAGTTGGCTTATATGTCTTTCTTATTGATTTGTTGGAGCTCTTTATATATGGTATGGTGCATTCATCCTCCCAATCTTGAGTAATTTTTTTTAGTCCATTGTGTCTTGTAATTTTTTATTTTATTTAGCTCATACTGGCAAATTTATCCCACTTTGATATATCTAATACCCCTGAGCTCTCTGATCACTCTTGATCTTTGACCCTGCTGTCACCTCTGACCCATGATTGTCCTTCAGTCTTCACTCTCCAGAGCTTTCTGGCTTCTGACTCCCCTGACTTCCTTGGCTTGGCTTCCCCCCAGGTTTGTGAATGGGGCGGGTTACTTTGCTGCTGTGGCGGATGCCATTCTGCGAGCTCAGGAGGAGATTTTCATCACCGACTGGTGGTAAGTGGAGAAAAAGAAGCCCCAGCAAGAAGGGGTGGAATAGGGCCTATGGCAGATCGGCTTATACTCGTGGGTCAGAGGGAGTGGAAGGGAAAGAGTGGCTGGTTTTCTGGGACTTCGTGTACCCTCCTCATTCCCTGCCCTGAATCCCAGGTTGAGTCCTGAGATTTACCTGAAGCGTCCAGCCCATTCAGATGATTGGAGACTGGACATTATGCTCAAGAAGAAGGCGGTGAGGAGAGTGGTCCTGCTGGAGGGGAGATGTGGTGGGGGGTTGCCTGTGGGTGGAGGTTGGTTAGACGGGCCTGCAGCATGGGGGAAGGTAAGGAATCTGAGGCTTCAGGGGGAGAAAATATGACCATCCTAGCTCAGTGTTAGGCAAACATCACCTCTTCCTGTTCCCTAAGGAGAAATGACACCTTCCTCTTCATGTTCTTCCTTTACCTGGTATAGACTTCCCTCCCAGTACCCATTATACTTTATCATATTACCTTGGGGTGGACATATCTATTGCTCACTGGATTATATCACTAGTTCTAGTACAAGGTATAGTGTCTACTATGCTGGAGGCATCCATAGAGATTGATGGATAGGAGGAAAGATATGTGGATGATGGAGTAAATGGATGGATAGATGATGGAATGGGAGAGAGAGGAAAGGATATGATGTTGGAAAGGTGGATCAATAAGAATCCAGATAGGGGAAGCCAGGATGGCTCAGTGGGTTAAGCGCTCACTTTGCAGCGCTGGGGACCAAGGATCGAATCTTGGCCCTGGGCCTTGCGGAAGCATATACTGAACTGGGGAATTCCCCAAGTTCAGTTCTCTCTCTGTCCCTGTCTCTGTATCTCTCTCTCTGTCAAAAAATTAATTTAAATAAATAAATAAATAAATAAATAGTAAAAATATGTTTAAAAAAAGAATCCAGGTAGGTGTGTAAATGGATGAATGACAGCTGGTAGATAAGGGGATGAGTAAAGGATTGGGAAGATGGAAGGACAGATAATGATTGGTAGGTGGGCAGGTGTGTGGATGGATGAATAGGTGAGCAGATTGCTCACCCATTGCTAAGTGTACTGCCAGCATCAAAGCAGGGTGTAAGTGATGCAGCATCAGAGATCTCCAGGCAGGGTGCAGGGATACCCAGGAATCCTGAGCATGGGGAAGGGGTTGGGAGGGCGGGAAGGGGCTATTCTGAGAGAGACAGTAGATCTGATACCCTTCTTACCACCAGGAGGAGGGGGTTCGTGTGTCCATACTGCTGTTTAAGGAAGTGGAGCTGGCCTTGGGCATCAACAGTGGCTATAGCAAGAGGGCTCTGATGCTCCTGCACCCCAACATAAAGGTGACTCAGGCCTCAGAGACCCCTTCCCACAATACACCCCTCCTCACCACGCGTCCCCATCCCCTCAACTCTTTCTTTTCATAAACAGCTTTTCATCCTCCTCCCATCGCTGCCTCTGTCTTTCTGTCACCTGAGTTCCCCCTTCCATGAACTCTCCTCCATACCTGCTCCAGGTGATGCGCCACCCAGACCAGGTGACATTGTGGGCCCATCACGAGAAGCTCCTGGTGGTGGACCAAGTAGTGGCCTTCTTGGGGGGCTTGGATCTTGCCTATGGACGCTGGGATGACCTGCACTACCGACTGACTGATCTTGGGGACTCCTCTGAGTCAGCTGCCCCACAGGTAATCCGCCAAGGCCTTCCTGAGTGAGCTCCCCCAAACTCAGCTAATCTAAACCCACACCCCTTCCCAGCTCTAGCCTTTCCCCTCAAGTCATTCCAAGTACTGCCCACATTCAGAGTTCCTCAGACATTCTGAGACCCCAAGAACCCACTCTGAAGATACAATGATCCAGTCTCTTTTCCATTTCCACTAAACCCCCCAGCCCCCCTAGGAATTCCTCTAGGAAGTACAGCTGAAGGGATGGGCTGGGGAATCGGATTCTCTCTGTTCATTCTTACTCTCTCTGTGTCTGTGTCTTTCTCTGTCTCACAGTCTTTCAGTGTTCCTATCTTCTCTTTGGTCCTGGCTCTGTATGGTTCCCATGACCTCTCCTTGCCCATGGCTTGGGTGTGTTCCTCTCACAGCCTCCTACCCCGTGCTCTGACTCTCCAGCCACCCCAGACTTCTCTCACAACCAACTCTTCTGGCTGGGCAAAGACTACAGCAATCTTATCATTAAGGACTGGGTGCAGCTGGACCGGCCTTTTGAGGGTGAGGGTCCCCTCCTCCAAAGTCCCCAAGGAGCTGGGAGCCAGGCCAGAAGTTGGGGCTGGGACTGAGAATGGGACAAGCTGGGTCAAGGATATTGCAGCCTTCCCTCTGGTTAGCTCCTCCTCCTCCCTGCCCCGAGTGTCTCCAAGAGACCACCTCCAACCTCTCTCCTGATTCTCCTGCAATGCCCAGATTTCATTGACAGGGAGACCACACCTCGGATGCCGTGGCGGGATGTTGGGGTGGTGGTCCATGGCCCACCTGCCCGGGACCTGGCCCGGCACTTCATCCAGCGCTGGAACTTCACCAAGGTGCTCGCTCCCTCCTGCAGGGGCTGGAGGTTGAGAGGGAGCCAGGGGCAGCTTGCCACCTCCCACTAACACTGCCATTCCTCCACCTCAGACCACCAAGGCCAAGTACAAGACACCCATGTATCCCTACCTGCTGCCCAAGTCCACCAGCACCTCAAACCAGCTCCCTTTCACACTCCCAGGGGGACAGTGCACCACTGTGCAGGTGAGGCCCCAACTTCAGCTTGCCCCCACCCCGCCCTCCCCTTCAGCCCACTCTTCCTGACCTGAGAGCCCCCAGACCTCTCTCCTGGGGTCAGGAACCACATCATATTCGCCATCCCCCCAGGTTCTGCGGTCAGTGGACCGCTGGTCCGCAGGGACTTTGGAGAACTCCATCCTCAATGCCTACCTGCACACCATCAGGGAGAGCCAGCACTTCCTCTACATTGAGGTTTGAGTCGGGGGGTGGAGGGGAGAGAATAGAGGGAATGTCCCAGCAGAGCAACTTAGGATGTCAGCAGGATCAGTGCCTCTGACCAGCAGAGCTGGGCCTTGAGCAGCGCTGAAGCCTGTGGCCCAGGCCTAGAACCTGGAGGTGGGATGGCGGCTGGGAGCTGAGGGCAGGTGCAGGGGCTTGGCTGCTGACGTCTGTCTATGGTCCCTGCCCCAGAATCAGTTCTTCATTAGCTGCTCAGATGGACGGATGGTTCTGAACAAGGTGGGCGATGAGATTGTGGACAGAATCCTGAAGGCCCACAAGTAAGGTGGATGGGCCAGAGGGTGGGGATTATGGGCATGGCTTACACCCAACTGCAGGCAGGGGCTTTGGAGAGAGGTCACACCTCGGATTCCACCTTCTCCCCAGACAGGGTCAGTGTTTCCGGGTCTACGTGCTCCTGCCCCTGCTCCCCGGTTTTGAGGGTGACATCTCCACAGGTGGTGGTAACTCCATCCAGGCCATTCTGCACTTCACTTACAGGTGACTTCCTAAGGGTTCTCCGTGGCCCCATCCTGACTGTCCTGAAGCCTTCCCCCTGGACTTTGGAGGCCCACCACTCTCCAGCCTTCATTCCCCTCCCCTATTCTTTTCCCTCAGGACCCTGTGTCGCGGGGAATATTCAATCCTGCATCGTCTCAAAGCAGCCAGTGAGTGCTGAGGACTGGGGGTTCAAGCTCTGGACCCCCCGGGTAGGGGGAGACTGGGGACCTGGACCTGGATGGAGGGAAGGAGGCTGTTATTTCTGCATGCTTCCCAGGCTACTGCCCTGAGACCGCAGGTGGTCTTTTCCTTCTGGGAGAAATATATGCAAGGCTGTCCGGAAAGTATCCATCCATGTGACCATGCTCGTTACATTGGCAGTGGCTGGAGTTTTTTCCAGACCGCTCTCATAGACTGGGCTTCTGAAGCCAGGAGGTGGGTGGTACAGGGCTCCATCTGCACTTGGAGGGCACTTCTTACCTCACTCCCACCTCTCCCTGTCTCTTACTCACAGTGGGTACAGCGTGGCGGGACTATATGTCCATCTGTGGGCTCCGCACACATGGAGAGCTGGGCGGGCATCCAGTCTCAGAGCTCATCTATATCCACAGCAAGATGCTCATTGCAGATGACCGAACAGTCATCATCGGTCAGTGCTGGGTCTGGGCCCCTGGAGGGTGGGAGAGGTGACGCAGGGCCCAGCCAAGGACAATGAGATGACAGGAGGTGACAGAGACTGTTGCTGAGGCCCAGTTGGTGCTGGAAGGTGTGTTGCCCACCAGCAGGTGTTCTGGTAGAGGTGATGGGGTGGGGGCTGGGGACCCCCATGGGCTCAGGCAGACACAGTGTGTTCTGCACCTACCCTAGGCTCTGCGAACATCAATGACCGGAGCCTGCTGGGAAAGCGTGACAGTGAGCTGGCTGTGCTAATCGAGGACACAGAGATGGAACCTTCCCTCATGGACGGTGTGGAATACCAGGCAGGCAGGTTTGCCTTGAGTTTGCGGAAGCACTGTTTCAGGTAGAGCTGGGGTGGGTGCTCCAAGGTGTGGCAGGGAGGTGTGGGGGGGTCTGCCCTGGAAGCGGGTGGGAGGATTCCTTATGTGTAGTACTGGATTTCCCAGTAGGCAGACTAGTTGGAGGGGGGGGGGGGTAGCAACAAAGTAGTGATACCAAAACAATGAGGAAAAAAATGCTTTTAAACCAGTTTGGTACTTTTTTTAACCATCAAAGTGACTGCCAAAGTAGAGATAATTGAAGGCTCTGTTGGACTCATTGATTTTACTGTTTAACATTGCATCCATTTTGAATAACCTGGGTGGGCACAGCATGGCCTTCCTGGTGTTGAAGTTCTCTAAGGACCTTAATCTGGGCCTGCGGGGACCCTTTTCACCCATAGTGTGGTTCTTGGGGCACATGCCTGGCCAGACCTGGATCTCCGAGACCCTGTCTGTGATGACTTCTTCCAGTTGTGGCAAGACACAGCTGAGAGCAATGCCAACATCTATGAGCAGGTGGGCGCTGAGTGGGGTTGGCCGGGGGGCAATTTGTGGATTATCCTGTTCAGGGTAGAATGGAGAGAAGCCCCACCACACAGCCGTTCTCAGAAGGGGCATGATCGTCTAAGGGCATGTCATGGGATTCAGTGGCTGAGGGAGGAGACGAGGTGGGGATGGAGTGTCCAGCTCAGTTAGGCTTCGGGTCTTGGTAAAGTGCCCCAAAGCTTTATTGATTTCCATGCCCCCCTGCCCACAGATCTTCCGCTGCCTGCCGTCCAACGCCACACGTTCCCTGAAGGCACTCCGGGAATACGTGACCGTAGAGCCCCTGGCCATGGTCAGCCCTCCCTTGGCCAGGTCTGAGCTCAGCCAGATCCACGGTCACCTGGTCCACTTCCCCCTCAAGTTCCTGGAGGATGAGTCTTTGCTGCCCCCTCTGAGTAGCAAGGAGGGTGTGATGCCCCTGGAAGTGTGGACATAGCTGTGACTCCAGCCAAAAGAGGTTACCAGCTGCTGGGCTCCACCAAGTGTGGCTCCCTGCCCCCCGACCCTGAGGACTGAGGGCAGTGCCCTTTGAGAGCCAGGGAAGGCCGCCTCTTTGAAAGGGATGAGAGAAGTCACAGAGGACCCTTTCTTGAGAAGCAGCTAAAGAGGACACTCCCAACCCTGGGCTGGGGAGACAGGAGAGGGTCCCAGAGAAGTTCACCTTCCCCGCTGCCCAGTTCAAACCACTGCTACAGAGGAGAAGCAAAACTCCTGCCCGGACGCCTGGAGCAAGCCTCCCCGTCTCTCCCTTCCTCCTCCTGCCCTAGGGCCTCTCCCAGCCCATTGCTGCCAAGATGGAGAGAAGGATGAAGCCTCTGGGAGCTTCAGCCCCCATGGTGGGGCTGGGTGGGGGGTGCACACTAACTCCCTCCACTGGCCTGCTGACAGACACTAACTTTGTATCAGTTTAATAAGCGTTTCATAAATAAAAATGTAGAAAAAACTCTGTGCCCCTTCCTCAGCAGGACTGAGTACTTGCCTCAGCCACCCCTCCCAAGCTACACATAGCACCAGGACCCTTAGCCTTCTGGCCACCCAACTCCTTTCTGCTGTTGCCCGCTCTGCTGTAATTGTGGCTTCAGGAGCTTGGTCACCTAGCTACTGGGAGGAGGTGTCTACACAGTGCTTGCTGCCTAGGTAGCAGGAACGGCGGGGCCAAACCAGGACACCTGAACAGTGGAGCTGATCTGGCAGCCACAGGTGAGGGAAGTACACAGAAAAAAGGCTGGAGAGGTCTGTTCCTCAAGAGACACCATGGGTAGAGGCTCCAGGAAGCTCCTTGGGAGTGGTTAAGGGTACAGGCTGAAGGTCAGAAGAACTGGGGCCCAAATCCCAAACGTGTCACTTAACTAACTACCTAGGTGCTATCTCGAGTCACATCACTTCTGGGCCTCAGTGGTCTTACCTGGGAAATGGGAATAATACAGAACTGGTTTGCTGTACAGATTCAGTCCTTGACTTACTGAGCACCTGCAATTTGCCAGACACTGTTGTAGACTCAACAGCAGAGAGTACAGCAAAGTCCCCACCCTTGTGGGGGCACTTGGCACATAGGTCCTGGATTCTCACTGTCCAATGTAGTAGTTAGATTTGGCTATTTACATTTAAATTAATTAAAATCAAGTAATTAAGAATTTAGTTCTCTCGGGGAAGCCGGGATGGCTCAGTGGGTTGGGCGCTCACTTTGCAGCGCCGGGGACTGGGGATCGAGTCCCAGCCCCGGCCCGTGTGGACCCATGTGCTGGGCTGGGAGCTCCCCCAGTTCGGTTCTCTCTGTCTCTGTGTCTCTCTCTCTCTCCTCTGTCAGAATAAATAAATAAATTAAAATATATTAAAAAAAAAAAATCTTTCTAAAAAGAATTTGGTTCTCTCTTGCATTAGCCACATTTCAAGTGCTCACTTGTTGCCAGTGGCTAGCATGCAAGTATTGACAGTCCAAGTATAGACCGTATGCATCATTGCACAAAGTTCTATTGAATGGTGCTGCTCCAGAAGGAGGGAAGAGAGAAAATACATGGTATAGCCTACAAGATAGCACACACCTAGACTAGAGAGAGAGAAGGGGATAACAAGTATGCAGAGAGAGCTCTTCAAAGTGAATCAGTGACTTTTTTTTTTTTTAATATTTATTTATTTATTTATTTATTTAGACAGAGGAGAGAGAGAGAGAGAGAGAGAGAGAGAGAGAGAGAGAGAGAGAGAGAGATACAGACACAGACACAGAGAAAGAACTGAACTAAGGGAGCTCCCAGTTCAGCATATGGTTCCGCACGGGCCGGGGCCGGGATTTGATCCCTGGTCCCCGGCGCTGCAAAGTGAGCGCCTAACCCACTGAGCCATCCCGGCTTCCCCAGTGACTTATTTCTTAAGCTGAGTGGTGGATATATGAGCATTTTATATATATATATATATATATATATATATATATATATATATATATATATTCATATCTTCGTTGGTTTTTTTTAAAGATTTATTTTATTGATTTTGACAGAGAGAGAGAGAGATACAGAGAGAAGGGGGAGGGCCCAGAGCAATCTCCATAGTTATACATCTTCAGTTTTTCAACATGGTTTTGTTCCACACAGGTGGGTGGGGGGCACACAGGGCGGGAACTGGGCTGGGGGCCTCCCACATGGGAGGCATGCCCCCTTGAGCCAGGGGCCGAACCAAGGGGCAAGAACCGAACTGGGGGCCTCCCGCATGGGAAGCACACCCCAGCTCAGCATATGGGTCCACACGGGCCGGGGTCGGGATTCAATCCTCGGTCCCCGGGGTTTCAAAGCAAGTGCTTAACCCGCTGAGCCATCCCAGCTTTCCCCATATTTTTTTTATATATCTGAAATATTTTGCAATTAGAGAAAAATTTCTCACAAGTCCTGGCTCTTGCCTTTCATTCCCCAGCCTTACTCAGCAGTTTCAGAACTAACCACAGGAACGGGAATAGAGTGAGGAGTTTGGGAAGCCATCCTGGAAGAGGGGTGTGCTGGTGAGTGATGTGGAGAGGCGGGGTGCTGTGGCCCAGCTCCCATTCTTTTGAGTCTAGCCCTCCATTCCTCTGAAGAAGCCACTTCCACACATGAGATCCCCCCTCCCACGTTTAGCGGTCCCCCGGTACTAATTGGTATTCTGCTAATTAGCCTCATTGCCAGCACTAAGTACCTCTTTCCCTAGGGGGCCATTACCTCATTAACTGTGGAATGGGGTGGAGGCAGCGATGGGCTGGCTGGGCCAGGGGCTCCGGAAAAGAGCAGTGGGCTTGGAATCGGGAGAGCTGGCTCTAGACCCAGGATGAAGAGAATGAATCCAGCTTCTCAAAGTGGGTGGGAGACCTAGAGGGTGACAGAGCCTGTGCAAAATGTTCATTCATCCCCCAGGAGTCCTACCATTTCCCTTATTTAACTTTTCTTCATGCCTGACCCAGGGCTTCATATATATAATATATACAGTGGTACCTCGGTTCACGAACGCTTCTGTTCACGAACAACTCGGTTCACGAACAGAAAAGTTCATCAAAATATGCTCCGGTTCACGAACTCCGCTTCGGTTCACGAACAGGAGCCGCGGCCATTTTAATGCTATTTCCTGGCTGTCACATGGTTATGACTTCCTGTAGGAAGATCGTGGAGAGAAAGAGACACGGAAAAAAGTACACTGTGAGGGGAAAGCCGGGACGGCTCAGCGGGTTGAGCGCTCGCTTTGAGGCCATGAGGACCGAGGATCGAATCCCGGCTCCGGCCCAGGCAGGACCCACGTGCTGAACTGGGGAGTTCCCACAGTTCGGTTCTCTAACTGTCTCTGTCTCTGTCTCTCTCTCTATCTGTCAAAAAGTAAAATAGAAATAAATATGTACTGA
>PVKE010010338.1:16517-42800 GCA_004027555.1 Craseonycteris thonglongyai | reverse complement strand
TGTGTGTGAGGGATAGGGCTCCCACTGTGTGTAAGGAACGGATACTCACTGTGTGTGAGGGATAGGGCTCCCACTGTGTGTGAGGGATAGGGCTCCCACTGTGTGTGAGGAATGGGCACCCACTGTGTGCGAGGAGTAGGGCTCCCACTGTGTGTGAGGGATAGGGCACCCACTGTGTGTGAGGGATAGGGCTCCCACTGTGTGCGAGGGGTAGGGCTCCCACTGTGTGCAAGGGGTAAGGCTCCCACTGTGTGCGAGGTTGGCCTCTGCATGCCTCCTCCTTCCTGGGACGCTCTCCCTTTTCATCCAGGCCCTTTTCTAGGGGACACAGGAGAGTGCAGAGAAGTTTCTGAAAGGAGCGCGTGGAAGTCAGAAGCCGGACCTCCAGGTCTGCAGCCCAGAGCACAGCAGGGATGAGGCGGCAGTGTGACCTTCCCGTGCACGTGACACGGGGCAGGAGAGCAGGCCACACTGGGCCGTGCCCCACCCCCACCAGCCTGGGCTTCAGTTCTTGGGCTTCAACTTGCTGGTCCTAAAGTAAGGAATTTGAAAGAGGTGGGGTTCCCGTCTCCCCCACCCCCATCTGCAGCCCCTTCTGGCCCCTCCACCTGTCCCTCCTTGTGAGGTTCTTCTGGGCCTCAGGCTGCAGGGACCCAGCCCAGGTGGCCCGCACTGGCCTGCTGTGATGACTGTGGGGGACAGAGCTGCAGGGAAGAGCAGAGGGCAGGGCGGTAGGGAGCCAGCCCCTTGGTGGGCAATGCCTGCCAGGCTTCCTAGTCTCAGGGCAGCAGGAGGCCGGGCAGTGTAAGGACGTGCTGGCTGGGGGTCCAATGGGGAGGCAGCCGCAGGGTGGAGCCCCAGCCGGGAGGGGAGGGCACACGTCCTGCAGGGGGCTTGAAAGCCATCACCTTAAACTATGGGGTCTGCACCCTGAGGTTTCCTGGCAGGGCCGGCCCCCTGCCACTACTGACAGGAGCTGGTGGGGCAGGAAAGCCTGCAAACCATCTCAGGAGGCTGGGGCCTGCACGAGGGGGCTCCCGTTTGTTTTCAGAAAGAGGAAGGGACCTGCCTGCCCGCCAAGGCGTCTGCACGCTTCCCCATCTCACCGAGGTGCAGCACAGCGGAGAGTGTGCGAGCAGAAGCCCATGTGAGCACACGCGTATGTGCATCACCGAGGTGCAGCACAGGGGAGAGTGTGCGAGCAGAAGCCCGTGTGAGCACACACGCATGTGCATCACCATGGCGGCAGCAGGACGTTGAGACCAAAAACGGTCCATGACCCTTGGAACACGAAATGGGAGCATTTTGTTGAACTTCAAGCTGGCTCGTGACTTCGGAGAACTTGAAACGTCCATCACGGTCGCCCTGTGTAAGCTGGTCACAGTGGGGTCCAGCGATGAAGTGTCATGATGCCAGATGCACTGACATCACCTGCATGGCTTTGAAAGCCCAGTGGTTTTCTTTCTTTCTTTTCTTCCTCTTTCTTTCTCTTCTTTTCTTTCTCTCTTTCTCTCTTTCTCTTTCTTTCTTTCTTTCTTTCTTTCTTTCTTTCTTTCTTCGTTCTTTCTTTTTTCCTTTCTTCCTTTTTCCTTTCTTCTTTTCTTCCTCTTTTTCTCTCTTTTTCTCCCTCCCACCCTCCCTTCTCTCTCTCTTTCTTTTTTAAATATCTGCCAAACAGAAAAATGAGACCCTTTGAAATTCCCCAGTGAGCAACTATTAAAACCACAATTTACAACTGTGCATATCATCTAACGTGTTAACCAGGTGTTCCAGTGTTATTGTTTGAAATTCTACCTTGGTTTAAATCAAATGAAGAAAAGCCAAAAGTCCAATTAAAATCCCACATTGCCTCTTGATCGTGGGTAGGTGAAGCACATTTGTTATAGATTTAGTGGCAGGAGTCTCATAAAAATGCTAGAGCATCCTTTTTTTCTTCTCAGTTTCTTATTTCTTCCTTAGATTCCCACAGCTTCCTGGCATTTCCTGTTTCTCGCTGAAGAAGAAAAAAAAAAGAATAAATCTAGGAATTTCTGGCTTAATTTTAGTAGCATCTTGGACACTCTCGCTGAATTCGACAATTGAGTGTTGTCATGGGATATTAAAACCGTGCACTGGGCCCATCGAGGCGATTATTCCCCTTAATAAGTTCCATGCCTCTCCGGGCCCTCTTTGCCAACATGTGTCCATTGTGCTTAATAGTTCAGTGACAACAAATTTATGTTGCTAAGCTCCAAAAAGTAAACCCAGCCCCAAATACCTCCCCAAGCTGCAGACATTGACCAAGGTAATGTGGAGCTCAGTTGTCTTCACCGGGCCCTAATGATTTCCAGACTCCAGCGGCCTGTCTTTGTCTTCGGCCGTTTCCCCCGTTCCATCCTGACCCTGACACACTCGCCTGTGGTTTCCTCCGCAGACTCTGCTGCCCCCTCCCTCCCTCTGTGGACCTCCTGCCAACCTGCCCCTCCTGGGCATTTCCGGTGCTGCCCATCCGACTCCCCTTCCTTTTTCGCCTGCTTTGCTGTCAAGGAAACCCACCTGGTTCCCTGGACCGCCTTCCTTCTCCAGGGGAAAGACCACGAGGCCAGGGGCTTTTCTGTGGCCGCCCTGCCCTATAATAAATGGGATAATCTGATCAATCAGATGGGTTTTTCCTTTGCACAGAAATTGTGAAACTGAAAAAAAAAAGAAGTGTCAGTTACAGCACATCTGTTCTCCTTTACGCCTTATTTAAGAAAATAATTCTTGCCAGATTTTTTACCCACCCATAATAATTACCCCATTTTCACAGATGTGGTTTTTAACAGCTTCATCTTGGCCCCAAATCTTTTATACAATTTGCAACGAATTTGCTTCTTGGCTGGCACTTCGTTAGGATTTGGCCATAAAGAGAATGGAGGTACGGGAACTTGTTCCCAGAACTTAACTTCTTAGTGATGTTTTCAGACACCAAATGGCCGGGGTAGGAATGATAGCTGTCGTCATGGCCATTAGGATCCTCATGGCCGTCGTCGCCCTGGGCCGTCGGACGGCACTTACCAGCTTCGCGCTCGAGCATTTAATTGGGCGCTCACCCCGTGATTGTTCTTTCTATTCTTCATTATCTCCTCCCTTCCTCGGCTCCAGCCCCGAGCACGGCTGTTCTCGCCAATCCCCCGATGCAGGGAAAGATGGCAGGACCCTCCACCAGATGTGTCGGGGGCTGCAGGGGGCTTCGGCACGGTCCTGCCTTCACGAGCCCCTGGGGGAGGCAGAAGGGAACCAGCTCCGGCAAGCACCGTGGTCACAGCTCCGGGCGAGCGAAGTCGAGCAGAGACAGCGAGTGTGTGGAAGTGCTGAGCACAGCCCAGAGGAGCAGCCATGAGGGAGGTGGGCCTCAGCTGGGATAACCGTGTAAGGGGACACGTGACAGCCTGCGTGTGACATTGCACGGCGCTTGTAAGTGGCTTGTGCCATTTAGAGACCGCGGCAGACGCGGGTGGCACGTGTAGCTGGGGAAGCTCTGCAGCCCACAGGGGACAGGCTGTGGCATGCGGGGGCTCGGGCCACCTTCGTGGCCTTCCCTGTGCTTGTCCCCTTTGAGAGAACAGAACAGGGGCCACGACCCGATCCTATGCAAGCAGCCCTGGGTGACACAGGTCTCACATGACAGAGCTTCTCTGCAGGCCATGAGCTCCCTGGAAGCCCTTCGAGGACACAGACCAGGAGAAATCGGAAATGACTCTAGATTCATCGGCCACAGTCACAGAAAGCTGCTCATGTCACAGGCCAGGGGGACCCTTTTACCACAGTCACAGGTGGCTGCTCACTCTGGGCCATCAAAGGAATTCCCCCACGACCCGACCGCCCAGGATGGCTGGACACCCCTATTCCTGCTGAACTGCACTGGTTCTTTGTTCTCCCGTATGTCCTATGCCACGTTAACACCGGCACAAAAAGTATTTTTTTTTAATATGTATTTTTATTGTTTTTTTGGCAGAGAGACAGGCAGAGAGAGACTGAGAGAAGGGGGAGGGCCCAGAGCAGTCTCCATAGCTGACAGCATCAGTTTTCCTCATAGTGTCACTCCACAGGTGGGCGCAGGGCTGGGCAGGGCAGGAACTGGGCCGGGAGCCTCCTGCATGGGCCCCGGCAAGAACTGAACTGGGGGCACAGCCCAGCTCAGCATATGGGTCCGCACAGCCTGGGGCCGGGACGCAATCCTTGGTCTCCGGGGCTGCAAAGCGAGCATTCAACCCGCTGAGCCATCTCAGCTTCCCCTGAAAAGTAATTTTTTAATTCCCACTAAAAAAATAAAAGCCAACCAAAAAGAAACAAACAACAAAAAAAACCACAATACAAAACACAAGCAAATAAATCTCATTCCCAGGAGAATCACAGTTTCCCAATTGGGGGTAGCCGGGTGAACCCCACATCCGGGCTAGATGGACGGGCCCCACATCCAGGCTGAATGGACAGGTGGACGTCCACCAAGAAGGAAACCCGAAAAGGGGTATTAGATGCCTCTACGCCTTCAAACATACAGGGTCCAGCAGGAGAGACGCCCTTGTAACGTAGTGCCCTGGGCTTGAGAGCGCCATCGGTAGGCTACAGAATTACATGCTCCTGATTTTGTATAACAATAAAAGACTCGGTGTGGATTATGAGCTCGTGAAACGGGGCGTTCCTTCTGCGGGACCCTGTACGTCTCATCTGTTCCCGCCACTCTGAACCCCAGCCTCCCACACTGTGGTTGGACCCTGGGCCACAGCGTCCCCTCATCGTCCCAAAGGCGATTCCACCTCTGCCGGCTGCATCTTCGAAAGTAGCTCCAGCCCTGCCCAGGTGGAAGCTTAGCGATCAAGTTCTAAGCCAGGCCGGCTGGTGGGGAGGCCTGTCTCTAGTCAGGGAGGCGTTGTTCCACGCGGGCACCGAGGACGCGGGGAGCACCCAGCACGGGCCTTCCTGGAGAGGCAGGAACAGCGTGCAAGGTGAGCCCCCAGCACAGGGCTCTGGGCAGAGAGGGCTCCTGGCTTCTGGGGGCCCCTGCGGCCTGTTTGTCGGTGGGTCACCTGGGTGCCGGGGTCGGGGGACGGCCGGGGGACGGCGTCAGGCCCACGGGGGCCGTCCTGAGCATGCAGAGTGGCAGCACGCGGCTTGCTTGGGGTGGCGAGGAGCTCACTCCCGTAATGAATTTAGATGATATGCAGCCGCCTCTGCTGCTTAATTCAGGCAGTGGCCGCGGTGTTGGAAGAGACGAGCACAGGGAGCCAGAGAATCTCCTGCCTGGGTGTTCGAGGGGCAGCGACAACAGGCAGGGCGGGCCGCCCCCCGCCGCCCGGGACACGCAAGCTCCAGCCCCTACGAGCGCAGCAGCCGTGCGGGTGGCGAGCCGCGTGCCCTGCGCTGGGTGGTCTGGGGACGGTGCCGCTTCCGAGCTCATTTGCCTGCAAACGCCCTCACCTTGTCAGCGCCAATAATTATCCAGTCGGCGCTACTCAGAGCTGCCATTCCTTAAGATTGGATTAGATTGAAGAGGCTGAGGCCCGGCTCCTCTGTGCATTTTCTCAGTCAGTTAGCTAATCGCTGGGGGCCTCATGGAGGCCTACAGCAGAGCTACACTGCCTTTCTCTCCCCTTCCTTATTACGGAGCTTAATAACAGCAGGCAGTGTATTAATATGTAAGAGATCAAGAGATTATTGATTAGAGTCACTTGCCTAATATCCCCTGTCCGTCATGTAGTTCAACAGCCCTTTCATGATTTTTTGTGTCAGGCCATTTAAATATTCATGACCGAGTTGCTTTGTACCTCCACGGCTGAATTTCTAATTAATCTGTCAAAAGAAATACAATATGCCCGGAAGCCTTATTATTATAAGGGTCAGCTGAAACAGAGCCGGCCTGGGGAGGCCTAAGGGGTAATTAATTATAACAATACAGTGTTTACCTTGTGTGGTACCTGCAGCCTAAATGAGCGCTAAATTAGACTCAAACCCCGGCAGCCCGCGTTTGAAGCGCCCTGATCTGCCAGCCTAGATCATAATGATGGGAGGAGAGAGCCGAGAGCCGGCTATGTAACAACATAATCAGCAATTATAGCTGCGAAATGGGGAGAAGGGGGAATTTTATCTCATTAGAAAAGCCCAAGTAGAAAGTTTTTTTTTCTGTCACCAGCTCTTTTCTTTAGAATTCAAATGAATGCACTCTAAAGGTGAGAGATCTCAAATCTAATTCCAGTGCAGAGCTGGTCTAATTAGCGGTATACTTTGGCTAAAATATGAATGACATTTGTCCCAGCTTGCAGAAGCCCTATTAATAGAGGGTGTCAGAGTGAAACATTAAGTGTATCATTCTTCTGTCAATTTATTTCTGTCATGATTGTTTCTTTATTTCCTCTGCCACATTATGGTCACTAATTTCTTCTCACTTTTATGAGATTCTTAATGTGGGCCTTTAATGAACTCCAAAAACTCAACCACAACTCTGAAATTAAAACGCCACGCTGCTGTCAGGGTGGCGAGGCAGAGTTGAACTTGAATAGTATCATTCTTCTGTCAATTTATTTCTGTCATGATTTTTCTTTATACCCTGCCACATTATGCCCACTAGTTTAATTCCATTTTTATGTGACTTGTTAATGTGAATTTTAGGTGGCTTTTAATCACCTCCAAATTTGTAGAATATCACAATAAATCATAACTGTATCCCCTCTTATGACAATTTATTTCTGTCATTATTTTTTATTTCTCCTTCCTTATTACAACTCCGAGTTTCATCTCCTCCTCTCTGACCTTTACGTGGTTGCATTTTAAGAAGAAGCACGCAGAAACTTTGCTCTTTCTCTAATGGAAAGAGGGAAGCCATCTTACGGGGCTTGGACTTCCCGGGCCGCGCCGTCGGCGGTGCATCCGGACGTTGCACTCTGCTTGTCGCCTCCAGTTGCCAAAACATGTGTGTCTCCAAGGAGTCGGGCACCAACTGGGGATTCAGGAGGAAAAGTGTTGCCCAGGAAAAACAAAAACAAAGCAAAGCCAGTGGGTATTGTTCAGAGATGCTGCAGGTGGAGACGTCTGGGTTGGGTTTTGAGAAGACGGCTCATGGCTTCCTGCAGAGTCCAGGGATGGAGCTCCGTGGGGAAGGGAAACTCTCTTCGAAGAAATGCGTTGCACGGTGCCTGTCGGTTTGGGTCTCTCAAGTTCAACTTTTAAAGCAGGGGTTGGCAAAGTGTGGCCCGGGGTCCCAGTCTGCCCCCCACACACACCTTTTTTTTTTTTTTAACAGTCGTGAACTAAAAACAGGGCTTACAGTTTTAAATGGTTAAGAAAATGTAGCAAAAGAAGATGACTGTTTAGTTACATGTGAGAATCATAGGAAATTCGAAGTTCAGTGTTCGTAAGTAATCAAGTCTTACTGGAACCCCCCTGGACAGTTCTCTGTGGCAGCTTTCATGCTACAGGGACAGAGCTGAGCAGCTATGGCAGAATGTACAGCCCCAGAGCCTGAAATATTTACTCTCCAGTCCTTTACAAATAGAGGCAGCTGGCCCTGTTGTAAGGGAAACAACTTGGTTATCAGCACTAATATTTCTTCACCTGGACTTGGACAGTGATTTCGGGTACAACATCCAGAGAGAATTTGCGATCGGTTCGAACAAGCCGAGGAGACAGGAAGCTGACCTTCTGCGTCCATTCTTGGAGCTGCGTCCCGGGCGGTTGAACTCATGTGCCAGGTCGGGCTTTCGTGCACGCACGGGGGCCAGAAATCCTTGCTGAGTTTCAAGTGTGAGAGCTAATACATGAGTTCAGCAAAGTTGCAGGGTACACGGTTTATATGAAAATATCAATGGTATCTATGCACTAGTGATGCACATCCTAAAAACAAAATTAAGAAAATATTAATAAGTCCATTTGCAATACATCAGAAAGAAATACAATACTTAGGAGTAAATTTAACAAAATAAATGAAAGACTTATGCATTGAAAACTAAAAAAAAAAAAGAAAAAAAAAAAGATCATTGGAAGACATTAAGGAAGTTCTAAGTAAATGGAAATATATCCTGTGATGATGGATTGGATAACTTCATATTGTTAAAATGGCCATGTTCCCCAGGTTGATCCATAGAATCGATGCAATCTCTACCAAAAATTCCAGCTAGCTCTTTTGTAGAAATTCAGAAGCTGATCCTAAATTCACATGGAAAGGCAAGGGATTCAAATTAGTCAAGACAACCTTGAAAAAACTTAAGAGTTGGAGACAAACACTTCTTTATTTTAAAACTTAACATATAACCACGAAAGTTAAGACACTATGGTGCTAAAGTAAGAGTGGACACATAGATCAATGGAATAAAATTGAAAGCCCTCAAACAAACCCATACATTTATGCTCAACTGATTTTTCACAAATGGCAGACATTTCAATGGAGAAAGAATAGTTTTTTCAACAAACAAGGCTCCAAATGAATTTCTATGTGCAAAGACTGAAGTTTGACCCCTACCTCACACCATATACAAAAATTACCTCAAATAGATCAGATACCTATGTGAGGTTTAAATCTTTGTGACCTTGTATTAGAAAACATTTGTTAGCTATGATTCCTAAAACATAAGCAAACAAAGAAAAAAAATACATACATTTGACTTCATCAAAATGGAAAATGTGCTTCAAAGGACACTAACTACCAAGAAAGTGAACAGAGCACACAGACTGGGATAAAAAATAGCAAATCGTTATGAGGCCGTAGTACCCAGAATATATAAAGCATTTTAAAGCTCAATAATCAAAATGCAAGTAACCTAATTGAAAATACGCAAAGAATACGACGAGACATGTTTCTGAAGAATGTATACAAATATCCAGTAAGCATATAAAAAATGCTCAACATCATTAGACATTAGAGAAAGGCAGCTCAAAGCTACTCAGTAGCCTCTAGGGCGGCTGTCATGAAAGCGACAGAAAAGATCAAGTGTTGGTGAGAATGTGAAGTCGGGACCCTCATCCATGGCTGGTTGGGGATGTGAAATGGTGCAGCTACTTTGGAAAAGTGTGTGGAAGGTCCTCACAGGACTCAGGAATCCTCGTTCAAGGTGTATTAACGAAGAGAAGTGAGAAACGTGTGTCCACACACACACTCTCTGCAGGTGTTTGTGACAGCATTACTCCTAATAGCCAAAATGCAGAAGCAGCGCCAGGTGGATACAGAGAATGCCATTTGTTCCGCCCAACCGAGCGATGCGGCTCCCGTGCCCACGGTAACACTGCGGATCCTTTGAAAACATCTCTCGGAGTAGAAGACACCCCTGTTGTAGGGTCCCAGCTATTTGAAATTTCTAGGACAGGCAAATCCATGGAGATGGAACGGAGATTAGTGGTAGGTTAGTGGTGGCTGAGTGGAGGAGAACATGGGGAGTATCTGCTAATGGGTACCGAGTTTTTTTTGGGGGGGACATGAGGAAAATGTTCTGAAATTACAGTGATGTAATTGGGTGATGGTGTCATGAACTTGTGAATACACAGAAAATTACTGAGTTATGCATTTAAAGGGGTGAATTTTATGGTATGCAAATTATATTTTTCGAAAAGACTATGAAATTACATCATAGAGCTGAGATTATATTAATCACCCTCTGGTCGTTGGGTATTTCTAGGCACCTTGTACACCCTCCAACTGAAACATCTCTACGTAGTAGTCCCTGAGGGGACCGCACTTCCACCAGACCACCTTCTCCAGGGGTCCCTCCAGGGGTTCCCCATCTAGCTGATCCTTTGGTGACCCTGCCTGTCTTCCAGCACCTCCACCCCACACACCCACCCACCCACACACACACAGGTGCGTGCCAAATCCGTGTGCGCCTTTTCTCCCATAGTGCTCTGCGTGATTGCCCAGACGTCTATGCTGGTTGCTGTACATATTTAGAGAAAAAATATGTGTATGTCATATAGGTGTGTGCACGGGTTTGTATATTTGCACACTTATACTATACACATTTATTTATGTTAAATGCTTCCCAATTTGTTATTATAAAAATTTCCAAACAAATGAGTAAAAAAAATGTATCTTAGCTTTTAGTACCTTCACTCTAGCTCTAACAATTGCTCACATTTTGCCATATCTGTCATCTCCATCTGTACGTTTTGGTACACAGAGTTTTTCTGTATTTAAAAAATTTCCAACTATTTGAATGTTGGAAGGCTCATGATACAGAAATGATAAATACTTCACCTTACCTCACTGAAGAATAATATGTAGTCTTCTACAGTTATTATTAAAAAGCTTATAAAGAAGTTCACAATGTTATCTGATATCCAGACAAAAGCCTAATTTCCCTAATTATCCCAAGAATGTCTTTGATAAAATCCAATTTAGATTCACACTTGTTCTGGGATGTTGCTGCGTCACTTCAGTCTTGTTTTCATTTGGAAGAGTCCACCCCCTACTTTCTTTTTTTCCTATGGCAACGTCTTTTTGAAGAAACCAAGGTAGTTGTCTTGCAGAATATTTTATATTCTGGATTTTTCTAATTATTCCCTCATCGTTATACTCGTAGTTTAACTCTTTCCTCCAGCCCTGTATTACCTGTAGGCTGGAAGTCTGGTTTAGAATTAGATTAAATTTTAATGATTTTTAAGGGCTGCATTAATATAGATTTAGTTCTTAAAAATTGGAAAGTCGTAAACAGTTTTAAATCACCCACAGTCTGTTCCCATCTAAAAATTATTTTTCACATTTCCTTGAGTCTTCCCTGAACATTTTGCACATCCATTCATTCATTTATTCTTTAATAAATATACCCTATTCACGTTGTAGTCCAGCTACTGAACAGGCCAGGAATGGTGTGGCCTCGTCTCAATGCTTGAACTCAAGCTACGTCGCACATTTTGAGTCTGCCTTGTTCACTACACATTTCACTGCAAAGCGATTCCTGTGTTTCCACACAGGTTGAGGTCTGCAATCTTCATTGTATTTAATCTATATATTCTTCCTTTGCTACCAAAATTAAAGGGAAAACGTGATCCCCACGACCAATGCAATAACATAAAGATACAGACAGAAAATAAGCTCTGTTTTCTGGCCCCTGGGCGTGGGCCAGCCCAGCTCGCCTCCGGGTGTTTACGGCTTTGAGTGACTACAAAACACGGGCTCCCGTGGGTGGCAGTGGCAGTGCTGAATCAAAGGAGCCCAGAGCCTGGGGTCTGCTCTAATCCCTCCTGCACCTTGGACTCCTCATGACCTACCTCTAGTGATAAGACCGCTCACCATCAGCTCTGTCCTATGTCTGGTCACAAGCCAGCCGGAAACACAGTGACATGAGCGGGTTGGTGTTACAAGCACATGGGTGGTGGTGGGGGCCAGGTGGGAGGGAGAAACCGAGGTGGGGCCTGGGGACTCAGGAGTGGCCAGGGGCGGGCCGGGAGGGATGCACCCGAGAAGGCTCCCCTGTGCCCGGCGTGCACTGTGCGCCCCCTCATCTCCTCCTCGGCCCGAGCCCGATCCCCCCCACTCGGGAATCGCGGTGCACTAAGCGGTCACTGTGCATGCTGCTGGGCCAGGCGAGGCCCCCCGACTGCAAACCCAAACACAGTCGCCTGTTGGTGCTCAATGCGCAACAACATCCTAGCAACTTCATTTAGGTTTGGTTTGGTGCCTAAACTAACAGGACTGTCGGCGGTCACTGTCATTTTCAGAATGGTAAGTCATTTTAATCTGAACAAAAACAGTTCCTCCAAAGATAGCTGTATGTTTTTTCTAATTATAAGAGGAAGGCATGCTTATTATTAAGCCATTCAGAACGATACAAAACCCCATGGCTAGCTTTTGGTGCATGTAACTAATTCCATGGTGTATGTGCTTGTGTGTCTGCACAATATACAGATACACAATAATATTAACTGTAAATCTACATCCTCATCTTAATAACAACATACTATTTTATTTTATGGTTATTTTGTAGTTTGCCCAACCAGGTCTCTACTATTCTTATCGTTTCATAAATAATGTAGGAAAAAACTGTCCTTACAGTTATTATTCATTATGCCTTTGTTGATCATTGGAAATGAAATTGCAGAGTATGAACAATATTAAAGTTTGCACTGTAATACATTGTGACAATTTCCTTCACAAAATGTGTACAAATTTCTTTCTTCCTGATGGTTGAAAATATCCATTTCTTCATAGCATATTCCATGTTGCATTTTATTTTTTATATTTTTGTTTTTGCGTATTTCAATTTTATGCATATTTATTATTTTTTCAATCCTAATAGAAAAACTGGTATCTCAGGTTAATTTTTATTCCCTTATTACAAGTGATCTTTAACATCTTCCCATGTGCTTAATTCCATCTCCATTTCTCTGACCATTTTTGCACCGTGTTAACCTTTTGAATTGATCTGAGGGAAGCGCGTCTGAAGTATTCATAAGGTTACCAGCTCTTTCTCTGTTCTCTCCAGGATGCTTCTTCCTTACAGATTTCTGCATTTTGTTTATTTGTTTTAATTACTTTTGCTTTAATTTTAGCCTGTTTGTTAATGCATGATCTTTTTCTAGCTAAATCGCCTCATCTTTTTTGCTTATGATTTCAGCCTCTGATTTAAGCTTAAAAGTACTCCCTTCTCAAGATCATTCTTTGATTTCTTCTGCTTCATGTGCAGCTTTATTTTTTATGTTAAAGCTGTACTACATCTGGACTTCATTTGGGTATATGGTGTGAGGACTAGGAAGCTTGTAGTCCCTAGGGTACTATTGTTCAAACAAGAAAAAGGGAAAACAAGTTATGCTAGTATTTATCAATAATACTAATAGTCACACACTAAAATGCTTACAAAATAAATTAATAGAAAATGAACATTACTAATTACACTGAAAGTACTTGTAGTTTAAATGGGAAACTCAGCAATATTATTGTGATACATTAAACTAATAGCAGGCTAGAAACTATAGCATGGAATGTTCAAAGCCTTAGGCACACTCACAATAACAGGTTTGGAGTTGTAAGTTTGTTTTTACTTTTACAACACATAACTGTGGGTGAGGGGTGTCGGTAAACAAGGTCCCCACTGGCAGAGGCTCTGGTCTCATTCGCTGTTTCTAGATTAACAAGCTTGTTCAATAATCGAGCCCGTTCTTCCCCTTAAGTCTGAAGCACCGGGATACAGACCTGCCATGTCAGAGCTGGACACCTGACGCTCGTATGCGGAAAATTGCCATCATGCACTCGCTTGGGCTCAGCCAGGACTCTTGACTGCATTTGCATAAAAATTCTCAAATGCAAACCTGCAAGCACCCATCTTTGGAATCAATGAAGTCCAAACTCAATTATGGAGAACTTTAATAAAATGACAGTTCTGAGGAAAAAATAGCCTTCTAGTTGTCCTTGTGGGGGACTCACCTGGGGGAACCTGTGTGTGTCGCACCCCAATGATGCTGGGGCCCTGACACCCCCACAGCCTTCTTAGGGACCCATCATCATATATTAGGCCACTTATGGTTCACGTGGATTTAAAACTCCACCCAAACGCGCGTCTGTAGTGGCCAGCCACTCACGCCTGGGTGTTTTTTCGTCTCTCCCCTGTCTCTCGGGTCTCGCATCTGCACCCTCACGGCACTGTGTCAGGTGTGCAGCCTGTCTGCTCTCCTCACTGTTCACATGGTTTGTTCAGAAACGTTTGTACTACTAGGCATATTTATTTCTTACATTAACCTTCGAACTCCCTTTGTTTCCACAGCCTACCCCACAAAATAAATATATACCCTGTTGGAATTTTATGGGGATAATGTGTAGCCTAGAAAACAATTTGGGGAGGATTTGCATTGCTACAATATTGAGTCTTTGAGAGAGTGATGTTTGCCTCTCATTTACTCAGGTCCTATTTTTTGTCTCTGACTGAATTTTCAGGTTCCTCATATACTTTCCCTGTGCATTTTTTGGTAATTATTGCCTTGCTAGGTAGTTTTTGCAGTGGTTTTGCTATTGTCAAAGGAATCTTATGTCCATTTGATTTTCAAATGATCATCAATAGCATGTAAGAAGGCAAATTGACTTTTGCTTATTTATTTTAAATTATGTCATTGAAATCTTATTACATGTAATATTTATAGTAATTCTTTTAAATTCTTAAATTTTCCAAGGAAACAATGTTGGAGTTGTGTCGTTGTTTGTTTGTTTGTTTTGCAAATAAAGAAAAATATACTCCCCCAATCTAACAGTTATACATTTCTTTTTCTCTTCAGAACCCACTACACTGAGTTAGCTCATCCTAAACAATTAAGAAAGTAGAGGACAGGTTTTGGTGAGCTGATCAGTTTTCTAGAACAATCCATCCAATGACACAGGTTGCCCTCTGTCCTCTGGTAATTTTCTCTTTCCTGCACCAAACTTAGCAGGCCAAGTTTTCCCAGAATGCATGGGGTGGGGAACCTCAGCAGGCTGAGGGGGGCTGAGGGCCCCTAGATGCTCCCCCTGCTTGCTGTTGAGGTCATGAGGGAATACCCAAGAATCAGCTCCTTCCTCAGAACCATCTGGGCTAAGGGACCTCCTTCTACTCCAAAGAAGTCGAGCCCCTCAAAGTGTGTTGGGGGTTCTCCCCCAAACTTCCAGCAGTTTAGGGGAGCAGGAGTCTCCCCGTCATCCGGTGACAGCCAGTGGGAGAGGGAGCAGGCGCCCCTGAGGGGTTGAGTGGGTATTGAGACCAAGGTCAAGTTCTATGTCAGCTCTGTTCACTGACACATGGACACCCACGATGTGGCTCGTCGCATGCTGAACTCCAGGGACGTGTAAGCAAAGACAGGTCCTCACCAGGAGGAGGGGAAGGTTTGCAGGTGCTGCGGGTGGTCCTACCGGCAGGTGCAGCGGGAGGCCTGCTCGAGGACTCGGCATTTTGAGCTGCTCTTTAGAGCAAGATGGCACACTCACCAAGCACACGAGGGGCCGGGGCCAAGGCCGGGGGAACATCAGGAAAGAACAGCCACCAATTACTGGCCTCAGGACAGGAGACCAAGCCCCCGGTCCCGGTAGAATATGCACTTTCTTATCCCGGATGCGGGCATGCGTGACCACCGCCTCCGTGGGTTTGCTGGGAGCCCCTACGTGGGCCTGTGAACTAGAAGAGCCATAGGTTCTAGAGATTTTAATCGTTACAGGATAAACTCAGCAATCTGCAGGCTTAACTTTAAAATAGGTTTGCCGTTTAGAATCCCAGCCATTTCAGAATCCCGCGATCTTTGTTAGGACTTGCAGCAAACCCTACGGGCCCCTGACTACATTGTGAACACCGGCTCCCCCGGTAACTTCCCAAGTCCTCCTGAAAGCCCAGGGAGCTCCGTGAGTGCTGCGAGGGATTTAGAAATCCAGGGGTGCCTTTGCCTGGGCCCCTAGAGCTTCATTAGAAGCAATGCCCCAAATATCCAGCCACTTGCTCCTTATCCTAAACAACCTTGTCCTTTTAACTAACTACAGGCTAACGATTGTGAAAGGGGATTAAAGCCCCTGGTTTTAAAGAAAGACGACTTCCCATTTGAATTACTTTTAAACACACCACTTTGCCTCTAATTTAAAATGAATAATAGGCTTAGAGCAGACAACAGAAGATCATTAACCTCATAAGATAAGTGTATCAGGAATCTTGTGTTTTGCCAGCAAGTGGAGTGGAATGGTGGAAATGTGCTAATGCAGAGATTTTTTTTCCCTTCTTTTTTTTAAGCATCATTATCTGAGGGATACCTTTTTTGGTATTCAAATAAGAAAACTGACTTCTCTCCAACGCTCGCTTGAGCTTTTGTTCTGTCCTAATTGAAAGAAAACCTGTACGTGGAAAATGACCCTTCTAGTGCTTGCTTCGGCAGCACATAGACTAAAAGTGGAAAGTGACCCTTCTCGATAGGAAAGGCTTAAGTTGGGTTAAAAAAAAAATTCGTCATGTATTTTGTGTTGTGTGTTGCAGCGAACAATGAACCTAGACAGTAGCTTTCGCCTTGTTTGTGCTTTTATTTCCGTTTCTGTCTCAACAACCCAGCAGACTAGCAGAGGTACGGCACAGTCCTGGCTTTGCCACCGAAGACGCCAACCTCAGCCACCAAGGTGGGGGACACTGAAGATTCTCCAATGTCGTTTTTTATTAAACGTGTGTTTTTAGAAAACTCTGGCCTTTAGAGCTGCTTTCATATCGAATTCTCTTTCGTAGCCGCTAGTGGAGAGAGAAAAAGCAACGAGAAGGATGTTGCAAGAAAGTGCAGAGGAAGACAAGCCAATGTCCCACCGAAGCAGAGCCAGGTAGACACAGTGGGACAGTCGTGTGTGTGCTGGCGCTTCTGGGCCCACGGGGAAGCTGGCCGGTGGCCGTGCGGCTGGCTGAGCCGGTCCCTGCAGGGTGGCCAGCCCACAACACTCCAGATTCTGTTCTGCAGCGCCAGCCACGGCCTGGAGCTCTGGAGGACACAGGACGGGCGGGCAACTCTGCGAGCTCGGCTCCCGGAAGAGCCCGGCAGACAGACACCGGGCAGGACTGAGCAGCTGTCTCTTCTGGGCTTTTTCACAAACGCCTGTCAGTTGGCTACTGACTGACTTCCTGATGCACACTCTTCTAATTCTTAATTAGAGCGACATAGCTAATTAATAAGTTTTTTCCAATTATAAATTAACTTAGGATCAGAACTCTGGCTTTGCATGTAATTTCCTATAATCGCTAAAGCTACTGCAAAAACATGCCTCCTGCCAACCGTAACTTTTTATTTAACACAGACAGACAAGTTCTCACTGGGTTTATATTTTACAGCAAATTATCTCTGTGGGGATTTATGAAGAGAAATTTCTTAAAAAGTCAGAGTTGGGTTCCCCACCCCCTTATTCTCCTTCCCCTTTCCTTTCTTAAGCAAAACAGCCACCTCACTGGATCCTTCCTTTTAGGGATCAGAGGGGAGTTCACCTCAGTGTTTTCATGTATATTAGGGGCTAGGAAAAGAGAAAGAACTGCTGGGTAATTTGTTTTTGTTCATCACGGTTGCCACCTTTTCAGGGTTCCTGCAGAAATGATTTGGGAGGTGCTGGCGTGCGGCTCATTCCTAGACTCGTAACTGGAGAGACACTTATCTCTTTAGTAATGAAGCGCTGTAATTAAAGGTGGGCCCGCAGCCGGGCACCCGGCCTGGCATCATGTCAGATCCTTGGCTGCCACAATTCCTCGGTGGTTTATCAAAGACTACTTCTTTAATATGGAGATTACACTTATGTACTTGTCTGAACTTGAAAGGCATTTGCCTAATTTACTTATTAATGAGATGTAAATCTATTTGTATGGCACGTCACAAGTTCCCCGCCCCCCCCTCCCCGAAATCGCTGCTACTTAACCGGTGATAAACCCTATGATTTAAATGAAAAATAATACATTTAGCTTTCCACATTCATTCTGTTAAAAATTGATACAGTCTATGTTAAATTTATTAATATTGCTTGCTGTCATTCAGTTTGCAGCTCTTGCTGAAATACGGCTTGACAGCGGCCGCATTAAAGATGTATGTCATTGTATTCAACAAAGATTAATGAAGCCCGGTAAAAATAGCTGTAAAAGAGAAAGTGATCCGAATGTAAAATCAGTGAATTAAATGAGGCTGCGCATACCATTTGTTAATATGCATGAGGAGGGAGGCAGCAGCGAATGAAAATGTCTCTATGCAAAGTTCATCTGGGACTGTTTCAATAGTGTCTGGCGAGGCCCTGCCTGCTGAGCGGCGGCCTAGTGCAGCCCGGACGCCCTGGGGGCCCCCGGCCGGCTTGGGGCCCTCAGCCAGGGACAAGCCTGCACGCTGCCACCTCTGCCTCTCGCTGTCCTTCGTTTTCTCCAAGTCGCCACCATTCAGAGCACCCTCCTCAAGACGGCTCGCCTGCCTTGGCCTCAGTCTGCGTGAAGGAGAATGAACAGGGCGTCCTTCTTTGGGGGGTTTAGGCTCCAAGTTCAGCTCGTGCAAGGTGGGGTCTGTGCTGGGCGGGGCCCCCAATGGCACCTGGGAGATGAGCCCTTCCTGCGTGCGCCTCGGTATTTTTTTGCCCCCGCAAGTAAAAAGAGCAGCTAACTCCTCCCCATTCCAAACACATGGACCTCACCAGACGGAGGAGCTGCCAGACCCCAGACGATCCTTCCAGCGCTACGGGGCGCAGGTCTGGAGCCCGCACCCCGCGAGGCGTCCGTGGGAAGCTGGGCACCTGTGTACTGAATGATTTCGTAGCGCTTTCTTCGTACGATTTGGAGGGGATGATTTATTTCCACGGTTCTCATTATAAAATACGGCGGGTGTCAGACCCAACCAGGTTAAGACTTCCAAATAAATTAACAGTGACAGAAAATTGTATGCAGTAATCATAATATAAACCCAGCATGTTTATCCATCAGGAAGGTGTTGTGATAGATTTAAGCCACTCATGATAGGTATTTCTCCCCAAGGTTCTCCTGCACGGAGGTCAAAGGCTGTCCGGAAGGAAGTATTTGGAGGTATTGTTTTCCTTTTCGACTTTGCTGGGGGCGGGGGCCGGGCTTGTTGTCTGTGTGTGCTTTAATGGGAGCCGGTGCGACAGAGCTGTGCTTGTTTTTGTCTGACTGGCAGCTTGGAGGCAGTTGGGAGGCAGGGTACACACAGGGAGGGTGACACCCCGTAGAAAGTGCTGCCTGGAGCGCAGAATTCCCCAAAGGGGTGAATACAGGTGTTCCTGCTTAGAACAGTTAGAGGGATTGTTGTTCTGTGCTCAGCGACTGTCACTCCTTCCTGCAGCCTCAACAGGTAGGAAGCGTCCCCAAGAACCCCCCCGGGGCCCTGCACAAGGACACCATCTGTGGGCAAGTTCCGGGCGGGTCCTTCCCGTGCTGGGCCTCCAGGAAAGATATAGCTAGGGATGGGGGCAGGGGAAGTGGCTGCCCCCCACCCCAGGGAAGACAGCGCCCCCAAAGCGGTGACATAGGCCAGTATTTTAAGATGATAGATTGGGGGAAGCCGGGATGGCTCAGCGGGTTAAGCGCTCACTTTGCAGCCCTAGGGACCATGGATCGAATCCTGGCCCTGGCCCGTGTGGACCCATATGCTGAACTGGGGTGAGCTTCCCATGCGGGAGGCCCCCCGCCCAGTTCCCAACCTCTGCAGCCCCTGCCCACCTGTGTGGAATGAAACCGTGTCGAAATCTGATGACGTACAATGATGGAGACTGCTCTGGGCCCTCCCCCCTCTCTCTGTCTCTCCCTGTCTCTGTTTCTCTGTCAAAAGCAATAAAATAAATCTTAAAAAAGAAACAAAGATGATAGACCGACTGACAGAGTGGTCTGTGCTGTGATTAGAAGCCATCAGAGGCCACAACGTGAAAGGAAACCGACTTTTCACCTATTGGCTTCATTGTCACCTCCTGTCTGCCCTGGGCCTGGCTCCAACCCCAAGTTCACCACTCAGCCTGCCATCTCCACCTGGCATTGGACTTGCCAGGCCCCAGGCTCACTGCCACTCCAGAAGCCAGGTCAGCTGGCGTCCTCGCCACCTGTTGGGCCACTTAGCCTCACGATCTGCAGCCGTCATCTGAGGACAAGGCCTCGAAGCCAGGTTTCCCATTGGAAGAGGTCACGGTCACAGCCAGGACTCTGGTTTGGGACGTTGGCTTAGTCCCCCCTGCTCCTGGTGAGAACACCGCCCAGGTTCACTGGCATCAGAGACGGGGGTGGGCTAGGCCGTTCTCAAGCAGCTCCGGGTACAGAGAGGGAAGAAGAGCTGGAGGGCCCGGCGACACTCCCATGACAACAGTCCAGGAAACCATCTGTCCCAGGACTGCAAGGACAGTCCTTTTGACCCCTCCCATTCTTTCCCTCCCAGACGCCCAGCTGAGCTGCCCTTTGTGAGTTGAGGGCTGTCCGCTAGGATCGCTTTAAAAAGCCTGTGGAATGTGACCGCGTTGAATCCGCATTTACAAAACCTACCCCAGTTGTCCAAACCACGGAGGTGGGACGGGTTGCCTCTCGAATTATGCCGAACACTCTTTGCAGTCGTCCCTTCACGTTGGGCCCGTGCCCTACCGGCGCCTGGCTGTTTTAGGGCACAATGGACGAAGCAGGGACGCCGAGGGACCTTCGTGTACGGCGGTTCTTCAAAAGCTTCCTCTCGATGGTTTCCTGGGGCCTCCCCCGTGAACGGGCAGCCAGGGCCCCCGCAGTAATCACGTCGTCGACGCATGGTTTGATTCTGCCCATTGGTTGTCTCGTCAGTTCCACAAGAGGGCGAGGGTCGCCCCTCGTACCTGCAAGGACCACCATGCCCGGAGTCCCCAGCCCCCTCTCAGCCTTCCTGCCTCCAGCCAGAGCGAGGCTGAGCCGCGTGGACATCTTAGCTTTCACCCTGTCTTGGCCCAGTCAGGTGGCTATGACAAAGTGCCACTAATGGGTGGCACATCAGCGCCAGGAAGTTCCTTTCTCACAGTTCTGGGAGCCAGAAGTCTGAGATCAGGGTGCCCGCGTGGTCCGGTTATGACAGTCCTCTTCTTGACTTGCAGGGGACCTTCTTGCTGTGTCCAGAGACAGGGAGGAAGCCAGCTCTCTGGTGACTCTGAAAGGGCTGTGCCCTCACCTCACCTCGCCCTAACCACGCCCAAAGGCCCCCTCCTAACGCTGTCACACTGGGAGGAGGAGGCGTTCAGTGTGTGAATTTGGGGAGGACACAGACATTCAGCCTGTGGCATATGCCTTGGATTATGTTGGCTACTCAAGTTCTACCGGCCAACGTCTACACGGTGACCGCACACTTAGTGATTGTTGGCTGGGAGGGGCTGCAGCGGTCACTTAGCCGAAATTCCACTTCAAAGAGAAGGAGGCTGACCTTGTGAGATGTATCCAAGGTCACACGGTGAGTTTACCCAGAGCACCCGCCAACCCGAGCCATGGTCTTGACCGACCTGAGCCGGAGAGGCCGGCGTTGTCGTCAAGAAGAACTGAGGTGAACTGAGGACGGGTAAGAGCAGTTCTCTTTACGCCATAAGCCTCAACCGTGGTCACCAGCTTGTTAAGGACAGTGACGTTTACGTGGCTTGGCCTCATCGTTACTTTATAGGGAAAACATTGACAATCCACATTCAGATGTTATTCATTCCACTAAGCTCTGAGCAATGAAATGAAACGAGTTTAGGACGTCAAAAGCTGCCTTCAGGAATTCAAACCTACTGCCAGCGGGCCCTTCCCAGGGAGTAAGAAGTCTCAGACTTTGAAAGAGAGGCCTTGGCTTTGTAGGCGAGTGTCTCCGGGGCCCAGCTCTGCACGTTCGTTCGGTGTGGCTGGGTGGCTGGGACAGTAATTAATGACCAAATAGAGAAATGCCCGTGCGCCAGCAGATGGTAAACAAGCCCAGGAGAACATTGTCATCTGAATTGCAAAGAAGACTGACAGCTTCCTGTCCCCACCCCCTGCCCCGAGCTGCCAGGCAGCCCGAGGAGTGCTGGCCGTCACAGTGCTGACTTCAAGCGGGCAATGGGGGCTGCCAGGGGCTGCCACCCTCAGCCTCCAGGGACACAAGAGGTGGGGTTACCAGCCTCTGTTTTGGGGGCTTCTTCTGTGTTAATTTAAAACTGCAAAGGGGCTGGTCTGGCCAGGGCCGCCCTCTGAGAACCGCTGGCTTCTCTCTCTCTCTCTCTCTCTCTCTCTCAGCTCAGCAGCGCCGCCGCTAATGAGGGCGAGAAGAACACAGTCCAGAGGGAGTGAGCGCGGAGGAGCGGCCCTGGAGGCCCGGGCGCCTGGGAGCACCCAGCCCTCAGCAGTGAGCAGGAGAGGTCAGGGGTGCCAGGTGGGTGCTGCTGGCCCGGGGAGGTGGCCGGCGGGGTGGCAGGCCGTGCCCCGGAGACAGGGCAGGCTGAGTATCCGCAGCACATACAGATCCTGAGACGCCTCCGCTGTCAGCGGATTGAAGCAAAACATCACTTGTTCCAGATACAAGGGCAAATGGCAAAGGCAACCTTTTCTTTTGCTTTCGAATCGAGAGTCAATTTGGGATCCTGATTTATGAGCGACCTTCCTGGTTACTCGTTAAACAAGTCGTTTCCCTCAGTTAGGAGCCATGCATCCGGGCAGCGGTGAGCACCGTGGGCCCAGACAGCGGAATCCTGGTCTGCTTCTAAAAAGTTCGAGGTGGGGAGTAGACACACATTAATTGGATGGTTCAAAAATCAGAGACAGACTTGCCTTAGGTGTTTAGAATTCAGTATACTTTGTTGTTAACTATTTTTATACTCACTTCCCTTCTTTACTTTGTCTGTCTCTCTGAGCTAGAGCCTTATAATATAGTTGTACCTCTGCATTTTATTTCCAAATATTTACTTTCCCTGATTTTTTAACTAAAACAATCACAGAATTGAAGAATAAACAATGTGGAGTCTAATCAGTGGACACAAACAATTCATTAATAATTAAAGGCATTCATTCAGACTGTGCGTGTGGTCAGGATCGACAGGGACATACACTTTTTAAGCCTGGAAGTAGAAAAAAAAAAAAATCTAGAAATTTCTAGAAAAAAAAAAGCCAGAGACAAGACTCTATGGCAAGTGTCTTCACCGCAGGCCCTACTGGCCACCCAGCGGAGCTGCCCATCTGAGGACTGGAAAAGGCTTTCGTTTGCTCGCTGGTTTGTTTTGACTGAAGACGATATTAATGAAAAGTGTGTCGCAAGACGGCAAGTTTTGCGACATCGACGGGCTATATAAGCAGGGAAAGGGCTTGTACCCACGTTGTCACATGTACCCTCAAGGCAGCCAGGTCAGGCTTCACTCTCATAATCTCTAAGCCCATGTTCCTGGATAGGAAAGTGAGACGTCAGAATTAAAAACAACATAGAGGGGAAGCCGGGAGGGCTCAGGGGGTTGAGCACTCGTCTTGCAGCCCCGGGTCCAAGGATCGAATCCCAGCCCGGACCCATAGGTTGTTTGTTTTATGAACTAGTTTACAGAGCTCGGTAAGGTCATGAGAAGAGCCACTGGGCAGAAAAAAACATCCCTGACGCCGAGCACAAAGCAAAAACCTACATTACAGTGGCGAGATGCTAAGGGACCGGAGCTGCTGATCCGCTGGGAATCCGGTGTGCTCAGGTGCGGCCAGTCCAGCCGGCTCCCACGTCAGAGGCACCACCGGCCATGCTCGAGGGGTCCTGATGGCTCAGAGGTCCTGCCTGTCTCCTGAAGAGCGTGGAAAATTCTTCCTGTGTCCGACGGAGAGCCACGTGCTTCCATTGGAAATCACGAGTGGAAACCAAGTTCTCCAGTTCCACCTCTGGGGTGAGACCTGGGAGAACACACACACTCAGTGACCTCGCGGGGAGGACGATGCTGAGCTGGTGGCGTGAGGAGTGTCACCCTCCCGTATAGTGGTCACGGCATGTTTCTGACACACTTCAGTGGGTGCTGGCAGCTACCACTGACTGTCGTCCTCACGTTTGACATCAGCGACGGTCTGCCGGCGGCTCCGGTCACAGAAATCACAAACGAAGGGAACTTGGTGGTTCGAGCCTGGTGTCCCAGACGAGCGAGGGCGTGTCCCCGGCGCAGGCTCTTGGCAGGACTGCTCGGTGTTGGGCTCGAGCCGAGGCACTTTTAGAGAAGGCGGGAGGCAGGCTGCTAAAGAGACGCTCAGGAGCAGCAGGGCCATCAGCCTCGTGTCTGTGTCCTGTGGCCACTGCAGGCCAACACCGCCATGTCAGGGACAACTGCCTGGCCCGTGTCACCGGGGCATATCCTGGGGGCTCACGCACCCCTGCTTCTGCTGGGGGTCTCTACTTAGAGACTTAGAGGCAGAGCCTGTGACATTTGCCACTCAATGTCAGTTATTGAATGTCGTCCAAAGAGCAGCACAAGGCTTAGCCTGGCATTTAGTTAGGGTGTAAGTGTTTGCCATGTACCGAGAATAGAGGGAAAGGGTGGGACAGAGACATTGCGAGGGGCTGAAGGAGGGAGGGGGAGAGGCTCAGAGATGGAAAGATATGGCAGAGAACCAGAGGGAGAGTCCACTCTCCCAGGGTCATGACACACGGTGCTCATGTGGCCGCTGTCATTTCCATGTTGGCTCTGCTTCCCACCCCCGGCTTCCTTGGCTCACGGGCGACACTGAACAAATAGCACACGCTGGCCAAGTAGTGTCCCTGCTCCGCTCACGGGGCTCCCCTGGGAGCCTGGCTCCGAGGTGCTCGCTTCTACATCCCTGGGAGGAGTTCAGAAACGTCCTGCTCTCCTCACTCCATAAGCAGAGGGTGCCACGTGGAAGAAAGGTTCTGGAGCGGGGCTTTCGGAGGGGCTGGCTGAGGTCATCTCGGGTTAGACACGAGATCAATTATTTGAGAAAGTTAAAAAGAAACAGCCAGATTTGACATGATTAGCTCTTCAGGAATCGCAAACGAAAACCACCGTGAGCCGTCACAACACACCTACCAGAATGTCAAATTAAACAACAGCGACGACATCAAATGTGAACCGTGGGCCGGCGGAGGTGAGACCGTAAAATGGTGCGGCCGCCCCGATAACCAGTTTGGCAGTTTTTTAAAAAGTAAACTTGCAATTAGCATACAATCCAGGAATTGGGTTCCTGGCTGTTATCCCAGAAAAATAAGGAAGTTGTGTTCACACAAACACCTGGACACGGATATTTATAGCAGATTTATTTATAACAGCACAAAACTGGAAGACTCAGCTGTTCTGCAACGGGTGATTGGCTGAACAAAGTACGCATGTGGGGGCAACTCCGCAATAAAGAGGCCGGACGTATCGATACATCCAACCCTGGCTCTGCATCTTAAGGGAATCGTGCTGAATGAGGAAAGCCAGTCTCAGGTGACATTCTAGATGGTTCCACTTCTATAACACTCTTGACATAACAAAATTACAGATACGGAGGACAGACTAGTGCTTGGCAGGGGCTAGAGATGTGGGGAGATTAAATCAGGGGTTGTAGGGACACTAGAACACTTCTGCATTGTGATTGTGCTAGTGGCTGGCTCTGATCTGTGCATGGACACCATAGCATAGAACGGTACACACACACACACACACACACACACACACGTGTGTAAGACGGATGATATCTGAAAAAGCGCTATGGATTTTCCCAATGCCAGTCTCCCGGTTTTCACAATATATCGTGGTACGTAAGATGCAACCACTGGAAGCCGTGGGTGGTGGGTATGTGAAACCGCTATATACGTTTCGTAATTAGCTGTGAGTATAATTAAAACCAAGATAAATAAACAAGACAGAAGGAAGGGGAGAGGGAGAGAGGAAGAAGAGGAGGAAGAGAAGAGAGGAAAGAGGAGGAAGGGCAGAGGCCACCAAGTGGCCGGATGTGTCAGTGACCACCTGACTGACGCACTGTTTGCAGGAATGAGCCTGTTTGGATAAATGACATCAGCTTGTGCACGAAGACCCTGTCACTCACCAGGCAGCAACGGCACTCAGTACATACGTGCTGTGTTTTTACTACGTGTATGAGGAGTGGTCAAGAAATCTGTGGAATGAAGGGGAAGAACGGTAAAAAAAAAAATTCATTGTTTTTCCTTTTCAATATTTTTCATTATTTTTTCTTTTCCTTTTCAACTCTTAACCATAATATACTTTTCAGATCTTTCGATAAGTTTATACCCTCAGGAAAGAAAGTGTTTTGTTTTTGCCCTCAAATTGCAGCTTGAAGCTCTTTGTCATCTGTACATTTCTTCCCTTGAAGCTGCTTTTTCATACTTGGGAACAAATAATAACCAGGTGGAGCCAGGGCTGGACTGCAGGGAGGGTGGTTTAGCGTCTGGAAGCCACAGTCGTGAGGAGCAGCCAGCACGGCATGGCTTTTGTGCACGGGCGTGTTGTTGTGCAAAAGCAGCATCGCTTTGGTTCGTTTTCCTCGGCTTCCCTCCTTCACAGATTCTTTTAACCATTTCAGCAGACTGGCATCGTACTCTCCAGTTCCTGTGACACCCTTGTCCTTGTCATCAATTGGCAGGATTCCCTCCTTATCCCCAAAGAACAGTAGCCATGATGTTTCCAGCCGATTGCGACACCTTGAAGGTCTTAGGGGTGGCGTGTCCTTTTCATGCCACTGCAGGGACTCCTGCTTGTGACTCAGGCTCATCATGATGAGCCCAAGTGTCACCTCCAGTGACAACCCGGTTTAGAACTTCATCTTTGTTGTGTCTGCGGAGGTCCAAACGCTGTCGTGAACACTCGACGCGCTGTTTTAGAAGCGGCGTGAGCGTTCTCGGTACCCATCCTGCACGGACTGGGGACGTCCTTAGATGCGGATGGAGGATATTCACAGTGGCTGTAGATGATGCTCCAAC
>PVKE010010338.1:0-16417 GCA_004027555.1 Craseonycteris thonglongyai | reverse complement strand
AAAGTGGCCTCAACACGGCGTCCCGGACGGAGGTCGGCTTCAATCGACTCTGCCTTGCTTGAAAAGGCCGTGCCACTTGTAAACTGTGGATTTCCCAGGGGAACGGTCCCCGTAAACAACTAATATCTCTTCCAAAATGGCTTGAGGCGTTTTCCCTTGTTTTGTGAGGATCTTAATGACAGGGTGAAATTCATTTTATCCATACTTGGGGTTTTCGTCACATTTGATGTGGTTCTTCGGTGATATCTGAGAGAACATGGATGCAAGTGGGCTGAAATTTGGCACATAGACTAATATGTCACACAGTTAAACTGTGCGCTAGTTCACCCACCTCTCCCATCACCCCATTCCACGAATTTCTTGGCCACCCCTCATAATTACCAAGAAAAATTCACATGATCTCTAAAATCGGTTATCAATGATGAACCACACATCCTAAAAACAGACACGTCTTTGGTTCTTACAGGGGAGAAGAATTTTTATGAAGAATCACTCAGCTTTCAAATGTTCTTATTTTAATAAAAAAATAATACATCGTTTAATTTTTAAAAAAATATGGATGCGCGACATGACATAATGTTAATGCCATCATGGTAAGTGGCACTTAAGGGCAGGTGAGAGGCTTGCCTGTAACTGACACCCCCCCGTCCCCTGGTCAATCTCCGGGACCAGCCAACCACCCCACCTACCAAACAATTTTCTGTTTGTTTCACGGGCTAAATGTAGGTAGAGTTGATGAAAAATGTGAGCTCCTTGCTATTCATAGCTAATTTCTTTCCTGTTACTATAATTTCAAAAGCGAATATGTCGAATTTGGATCAACGTTTTAAAACTGTTAAGGTACAAAGACTTAGAATGTTGCACTGCTGCTTACAACCCATTTGTGTTGTCATAAAATCAGTTTAGAGAGCTGCAGCCAGTGCCTTTTAAAAAAGAAAATGGAATTGAAAAAATTAGAGCATATTAAAGATCCTGGTTTATACCAGAGACTGCGGTGATCTGTGACGCTTTTCTTAACTAGGGGTGTGTGTGTGTGTACAATGTAGTGATGTCAACAAGGTTACAAATAACTGTAAGGTACATATTCCAGATTCCATGCATGTGTTTAACAAACAGATCAGTGACTTCGCTCACAGTTTTAATTTACCCACACTGCTCCTGCATTTAAATCTTCCAAGCCCCAATATGCCTGTGTTAGCATATTAAATATTGAGTTGGAAGATCCTTGCGAAAGTTAAATGTGGTGATGTTTATAGAAGGACTTTGTCAACTCTAAAGCTTTGCCCAGATGCGAGGGCTTCTGCTGCTGCTGGCGATTCTGGGAAAACCGAGAACGTTCTAAAGGGCAGCGCACGAGAGCCATCAGTGCCGTGTTGGTTTCAGGCCTGAGAAGTCAGAGTCAAAACGGTTCAGTTCAAGGCCAAGGTCTCCCTTCCCAGCCCGTCAGAGGGATCGGCTCAGCCAGGGGCTGAGTTATTTCTTGGCAGACCAACCTGCTTGGAAGTGTCCGGGTGGGGTGAGAGCTTAGCTCCCAGCTGGGCCTGTCCCACCGCCGTCACCGGGCTCGCTCTGGGGGTTGGCGTTGGCCTTCCCAGCGCCCTCCACGGTCAGCCGGGAGATGTTGGGGGCAAGGGCACAGCCCACCACAGCCCTGGTCAGAGGGCTCCCACCCTCTCAGCAAGTCCTGGGGTTCTGGACAAAGGTCCCACGGGCAGGCTAACTGTCTGGGGAGAGCTTAGCATGTCTGATCTGACAGACGTGACAGCTGTACTTGGCCAGCACTCTGTGGCTTTATCTCTCCCTCCCTCCTGGGCTTCTAGGACACGAAGTGATGGGGCTTCTCCCATTGGACAGAAGGAAAGACTCAGGCTCAGAGGGACCAAGACAGAACCAGTAGCGGGCGAGGCTTCAATTCAAAACCAATTCTACCCGGCACCCCTCTGCCACGGAGAGCTGGGCGCTCTGCTCGTTTGTGAATGTCGTCTAGAGCCCCTAGACTGAGGGTGGCGAACCTATGGCACGTGTGCCCAAAGTGGCACGCGGAGCAATTATTTTGGCACGCGGAGCTGTGAATACCATTTAAAAAATTATCGTTTCTGCTCTTATAGACATAAAAATAATCGATACCTCTATCTCACTCGATGGGTTGGCACGCGAGTCGAGCGCGTATACTCTTATTTCATAAACTTTGGCACTCAGTCGCCAAAAGGTTCGCCACCCCTGCGACACACAGCGCCCTGATATCTGTACCTGTAGACTGAGGGCCGTGGACATTAAAAGCGCAAATGCACCATCATGCCCAAAACCTTTTAAGAGAGTTGAGTATTTAATTTCTCGTTATTTTCAAGGGACTCTAGGTTTCTGTCTATGATTTATAGACATATATGACATCCCGAAGTGATAGGTAGGCCGCGTACTCAGCCCATTTTTAAAATGTGAAAAATTGGAGAAAAAATAGTCAAAAGGTCCAAACGCCCAGTTATAAGGTAAATAAGACCTGGGGGTGTTGTATACACCGTGATGGGCGCAGCGGACACAGCCGTGTGGCACACAGCACGGTAGTTAGGAGAGTACACCCTAAGTGTTCTCGTCACAAGGAGAAAATGTTTTCTCCTTTCGTTCTGTCTTTTCCTTTTATTCTATCTATACAGGAAGATGGATGTTAGCTGAACCTACAGAGGCGACCATTTCACGATATGTGCAAATCAGACCATCACCCCAAACTTATACGGGGATGTATATCAATTATTTCTCAATAAGACTGGGGGGCAAAGGGAAACTAAAAAATGTCACAGCGAGAAATCTGAAAATAGTAAAAGTCTACTCATCATATACAACAGTTTAAAAAAAAGAGAAAAATGGGTCCAGAAAAGGTGCCTTGTTCAAGGTCACAGGACAAATGAGCCCAAGCCACGCCCCAGGCTGGAGGGTGCTCTGAGTCGGGCAGCGGGACGTGCACTGTGCTCAGAGGGTTGCCTCCTTTCTCCTCCACGTCCCTGTGTAGTGACATAAAACCCTCAGATATTTTCACTAATTGGATTTTAGAAGATGGTCACATCTGGGGCTTCTGGGTACACATAACGACCGTGGCCTCTTCGATATTTCCCGGGCTTCTGTCTGACATGTGACACCGCGGTGACAACCTGGAGACAGACAATAAAATGTACATTCTCAGACGTGGTGGAGGATGCCTGTGTTGGCAGCACGGTACTGTCACCGGTTTGTGCAGTGCATGAGCCCCGTGGCCACTGGGTCCATTAGACCAGAGCCCCTGTCTAGGTTTCAGGGGAACCGAGCATTTCTCAGAGCCGAGAACTTCTGTGCTGGGCCCATCTGCTGGGTGTGCCCTGAACCCTTGCACCAGCCCCCCTGTGGTGCCTCCCCTGGTTCCCACGCGGACTCACACTGACGTGGCCCATCTCCACTGGCTGATCGTCACAAGGCTGTTCCGGTGTTTGTGCGTTCTGGGGATGCACACTTGCTGGACACGGTCCCATTTGACTAGTAGCGAATAGTAGTACCGGAAGGTCCCAGGGCTTTTCCTGGGAAGCGGATGGAAAATGCTCTGGCCCTTTGCCATGCAAAGCTCATCGGACTCACGTTGACCCAGAACCTCTTTAGTGAAATGCCGATTCCTTACGGTGGATTACGCTTAAGAAGATGAAAGTGGCACGTGTTTATTTTTCATGTTTATCCATTTCGGGTGAAAGCCTTCCTTAGAAGAACACTCAGGGCTACGTGTCCCCTCACAGATTTCAGTTAAGGCCAAGCTAGTACATGGTGCCCCTGAGATGTGGCGTCCTGGATCATGCCTCTTAAGCAGTGTCAGAGACCAAAGCTGGCCTTCCCAGGAAGCCTCCAGCCCCCTTACAGGAAAAGGGGCGCTCAGAGCAGGTGTCCACAGCTGGCAGCCCTGTGTCCTAATGCCATGCGGCCCATGGACCAAGTTGTGGGCGCACCTGGGTTCTCTCAGCCTCCTGGGTGGCAATACATCCTCCACCATCCATGCTTGACCGGTGTTTTCCAAACTTCACAACAAAACTTCAAGAAAAACTATTAGCTGCAAATTAGATATTCTAGTGGAGGCCTAGAATTATTTTTCAGGACAGAGGGCTCAATTTCCCGCTCTCAGGTGTATGATTAAAATCAATTAAATCACTCTTCCAATGTCAGCCGCAAGATTCTCCTGACAAATGAAATTATGCGAGGAAAGAGTTCTCTTCCGTCTTCAGCCCTCCTCAGCCGCGCTCTCACCGCAGAGCAGATCCAAATGCTCAGCTCGGGGATTTCCGAGAGACTTTCCATAAGAACAGGAGCCATCCCCGGACCCCGACGGAAGTCGACGCGGAGGCCTCTGGTGACCGGATCTGAGGCCTCTGTGCATGCAGATAGATGCACAGCTAACGAACAGCAAACAGGTCTACGAGAAGTTAACCATTTGGAGGCTGAGCCAGCCTCCTTTCCATCATTCATGGGGTTGTTTTTTGGCAGGAATATGAACAGGTCCTTCATGTTCAGGGTGTAACCTCTGCAGGTCTTTTTTTATGCAGAAGACAATCCTTGCTGCCTTTTTCCTACTGAAAAAGCTGTCTTTCTAGCTCTGAGAGCTCATGGGAGGGTTTTTTAAACCAACACAGAAGCACGGCGCTGCCTGCCTGTCCTTCCCGGGGTCCGAAGGGTCATTAGGGTACAGCCTGTACTCTCCTTGAGAAATGGAGCCAGAGGACTCTTTCCAAGGGGACATATAAAGCAGAATGTGCCGTGAGAACCACCGATTTCAGCTAACACAGGTCTCAGAGGGGGTCCCATGCTATCTGCTGAGACTCATGCCCCCTTCATTCCCTAAAACACACGGGCTGGGGGTGGCTACTGCCCAGGAGATGGTCATCGATGGGATCGGCTCTTTGGGTTTGGCTTTCTTTTTCCCCGTAGAGGACGGAACATCCCAGACGTTTCCTTCCCTACCTGCCCGCCCCATCCCTCCCTCCCGGCCCAGTTCAGGGCTGAAAGGCCGGCCACATGGCACTTGTCCCTGTCTGTTTTGGGGGGGCCCGGGCATCACACTGGGGCAGGCTCTGGCTGAGGGTACTCCCGGCCCCGAGTGCTTGGCTGGGCAGGTCCCCTCTGCGTGTGACTTTGCTGTCTCTGTGCCCACCCCTGAGCCAAGGTGTTGCATTCAGACACCGTTCCGTTTCGCTCCATCGGGCCTGCTCGCGGGCAGCCCACGCCCGCTCCCTGCTCATTCTCACCTCCTACCCTCTCTCCACGCACCACACCGGGGGCCGGCCACACCACACCTCACTGGTCCCCAGACGTCCCCTGCTCTTCTCAACTTGGTCGTCGGCCATTGACATTCTGCAGGGAACACGCACCCTGTGCTCTGTCTTGAGAATGCTTGGCTGTTGTCCCGGGAAAACTCCCGTATGGAGTCCCGGGCTCTGGGTAAGCAGGCTGTGCCAACCGGCACTCTTTTTTTTTAATATTTTAAAGATTTATTTTACTGTTTTTTGACAGAGAGACAGAGAGAAGGGGAAGAGCCAGAGCAGTCTCCACAGTTGTACGTCATCAGTGTTTGACATGGTTTCACTCCTCATGGGAAGCACCCAAGTTCAGCACAGGGGTCCGCACGGCCAGGGCTGGAATTCAATCCCTGGAGCCGGGGGCTCTAAGGCGAGTGTGCAGCTGGCTGAGCCATCCCGGCTTCCTCCAGAACGCATTCGTGATGACCTTGGACGTGCCACTTATGAAGACGCTTAACCTCCTATGACTCTGTCTCATCTGAATCCTGCCATGATGTCCTGCCTACTCGCTGGTCCACGTGAGGATGAAATGAGACCCTCCGTGGGAGGCGCTCCGCACAGAGCCACCAGATAACTTCTCGGTATGAGCTCCTGAATCTCAACACACCGTGCCCTCGGCGACCCCCAGACCCCAGGGGCTTCCAGGCAGGTGGGCATGCCCCCCCTCTGCACAACGTTGTGCCAGAGGCGTCGATTGCCCACCTCTCGGTCTGGAGGACTCCAGAAGGTGGGGACTGTACTATATGCACGTGTGTCTAGTGTTGAGCAGTGCCTGGCGCTGGGGAATGCCAGTAGGTGCTTCCTACTGAGGGAAATGAAGAGCTGAACTCGAATTTTCTGAAATTTTCCAGCTTTCTTAGGAGCTAAGGAAGGCCACATGTCCTACAGATCCCTCTACACCAGAGCGGAACGTCGCAAGGCGATTTGCTCCAGCCCGCGTCCAGCTAACGGTACTGCCAGGTCAGCTCCCAGTCCTTGTCACTCACTACGGCTGGGGTGTGTCAGGGAGACCCCCAGAGGGCAAAGTCACCAGCCCCAGGTGCACAGAGTCTGCAGTGAGGACGCCATCAGAGTTGTTTGGGGGGCAAACTGACGCAATGGTGACCGTGGCAGCCCCCGCCCCCGTGCCGTGGCCACTCCTGACAAACGCAGCTCACACTCCAAGTCCATCTGGACGTCCTCCACCTCCACGCGCTTTAGCCGTCCCGCCCGCGTGGTTCCTGACTCCATTATGTCAGGAGCCCCTTACCTCGCTCCCCGCTGCCAGCAGGGTCCTCAGCTGCCACCTCAGGGGCCCCCTCCTCCTCACAGGCCCCGGCTTCACTCTGGTGAAGTTTAAAGCCGCACGCACCCCGGCAGGAGAAGTGGCCGCGTCGGCACAGAACTTGACTGTCTTTCTGACTTCTGGTTTGGATCTTCTACTCTGAATTTCCTTTGTACGTGTGTACATTTGTCTACACCTATGAGGATCACTTTTCAACTTGCGAATTTATAGGTTATACATTTAACGTTAAAGAGATCTTTGCACAAGAGTTATGTTGGCCCACATGGTCAGTTTTGGGTTTTTCATTTTTATGCGGTTGTCCTTATTATGCCGCTCTGGTTTCTGCCATGCCGTGGGCTAAATGTTTACAAAGTCCTCAGATGCCTCAATAGCATGAAAATATTTTCTGCTTTTATAATACGTTTTTTGGTTGATGATTATCTGTGTATGTGTATGTACATACAGTTCAGCCTTATTAACTAGAATTCATAACTGTTTTTTAAATAAACTATTCCTTCCCTGTTCATTTAAAATTTTTTATCTTTTTTAAATCCTGTTTTCCTCCATTTTTACAGTTTTTATTTTAATCTACTGATGCATCTGTTGCTTGTAGACCTGCACCACACTGTTAATTATTGCATCTAAACATACGTTTTAATATTTACCAATGTTTCTTTCTTAAATTTTTTATGTGCTTCTTCTATGTTTGTTCTACCAGATAAATTTTAGAATAAGTTTGCCTCGTTCCCCATGCCCCAAAAATAACGTTTCTAGAAAATAATTTTGTTCAATGCAAAAGAGTAAAATATTGACACACCATGGCATGGATAGATCTTAAAATAATTATTCTGAGTGAAATAAAGCAGACCAGAAAAAGAAAAAAAGAGTACATGCTATCTGATTTCATTTATATAAAATCCAGGAAATGCAGACTCATACATAGTGACAGAAAGCAGACCAGCAGTTGTCTGGGGACGGGGGAGTGGGCGGGGAGGGGTAGAGACAGATTCCAGGAGGGCACAGGAGGGGGTCATGCGTGTGCGCATTGTGATGTACACATATGTGAAAGCTCACCAACTTGTACACTTTAAATACGGGCAGTTCATTGTATGTCACTAGTACCTCACCCAAACTCTTACAACAGATAGTGGACCCAGGAAAAAAAAATCAAGACCTGACCCCATGTGGATTCGTCATAATTCTGGACCTGTTCACACTCTTACATGAGCAGGTTTGCAGTTTTAAAACATGGGCCTGCACCCTCCTTAGTAATTTATTCTATATACTATATTCATTTCGTAATAATCGATAGATGTTTTATTATTTTTTTACTGATTATTGTAGATGTACGAGTAAATGCTTTTCAATTTTTTTTTCACAGCATAAACATTTCCCTTATTTCAGAAAATAAACTTAAAGGAGAGTTTCTTGCTACTTGGTTTTATAACCTGGAAGCCACCGCTTTGAAATGTTTATTTTCTAGTTGATCACTTTATTGAACACGCTTATTTGTTCCACTTTTGTTCCAGTAGGTTCTCTTTCATTGTGGGGGCGGGGACTGATCACAGACAGCTCTGCGTTGTGCACACAGGGGTCATGCTGTCTCGCCCTTTCATGAGGCTGTGCCCATCAGACACAACCCCTTACATCCGGTCTGTGTCAGTGAGTAGAATTTCCTGAAAGTGTTCAATTTACGTGGAGAAAAGAGACCTCCTTAATGTGTTCCTAATTTCAGCAGAAACGCCTCAAATCTTCCACACTACGCGCGTGACCAATTATGTATCTAAAATGGTCTTAGTTACTCTGGACTTGAGCGTTTAATTTTATTGTTCTGAAGCGATATGGGGATTCGATACCGATTTCTTCTCTGATGTATTGTAGATATCTAAGCAGAAACATGATCGTGTGATAGCAGTCAAAGACAGGGCACTCCTGTAGACTCTAGTGCTCAATTGTTCTATGTCTGTACTAATTATAAACCCTGGTGACTGCTAATGTCCCCACCTGCTCCTTTTTCAAAATAGTCTCGGTTCTGGTCTGTGATACACTTGTTAGAAATTCTTATGGGAGCAAGTTTCCAGAGCAAACCACTCTGGGTTTGTTGTTGTTGTTTGTTTTTATTAAAATTGGATTATTTTTTGAATAATTTGTTTTGTTTTAACTGAGAAATTATCATCTTTCCTTCTATAAGCTTTCTGTCTGTTCATTAATTTGGTCTTAATGCTTCAATAAAATTTTACATTTTCTCTGTGAACATCATGTACATCTTAGCTAAAGTTTGGGTAATTTATAGATTCTGGGCCTCTTGTAAAAGGCATTTCATTGTGTTTTATTTATAATTACTTGTTGCGGGAATATAGGAAAGTTAATTGGAGGGAGTAAAAGCTTGATTCCTGTAAACTTCTGGAATCTATTAGTTCTAATAATGGCTTTGCAGATTCTCTTTAATGTTTTTATTGATAATTGTATCCACTGTGAATAGGGAGGCATTCCTTCCTTTCTTTTGAATTTTCATAACGTCTCTCCCGCCTCTCCTCCTTCTGTTGCACACCTAGGGTCTTTATTATAATGCTTAATGAAGGAAATTATGTTCCTGAATCCCTAACGTGGAAGGACATCCTTCTGCTATGTCTTACTCTCAAATATGACGCCTGTTGTAGAAATTTTTGGTAGTTAAGAAGTGTATCTTCTTTTCTTAGTTTGCTAAGCATTTTAATAATAATAATAATAAAAGTTTGTTGCATTTTGTTAATCTTTTTTCCTGAATGTAGGGAATTGATCATAGTTTCCTCCTCCAATCTGTTAAAGTAGCAAACATCTTGAGCACATTTTTCTATTGTTAAGTCATCTTTACGTGGGTGGAATTAAAACCTACCTAGGTCATCATGAGCTTCTGAAAAGCAGTTCTGGATCTTCTTTATTTATTTGTTTTCTTTTGCTAATATTTCTTTTAGTATCTTTAACCTACGTTTAGGAGCTAGCGATGCGTAAGCTTTTCTTGTACTGTGTAATTCTCATCCTACTTGTGATGTGGGTTTAACTGTGAAGTGAGCTGAGGCCTCTACTTCTCACTGGCGTCTGAGACAGTTCGAATGAACTTCTGCACTCATCCATCTGGGACAATGAGTGAGATGTTCCTTGAAGGTTTTGGTAAAATTCAAATTCATCTGCAAAACCATTTGGGCCTAATGATATTTTCAGGTTAAGTTTTTATCATTTTATTTAATTTACTTATTCATTATTGATTCATTCAGACTTTCTATTTATTTTTATGTCAACTTAGAAAAATGTAATTTTTCTACAAAAGTATTCACTTTCGTCTAAGCTTCCTAAGGTATTCCCATAAAGTTTCCATAGCGGTCACTATGTTTCTTTATTGACATACATAACATAAATACAGAAAGGGCATATGTTGATACAACAGAATGTAGTTAATGAAAGCGCCATGTAACTATTCCTAGCGCTGAAGAAAATACACCACTTCCAGATCCCCAGACTTCCCGCTTATTCCTTCTTCTCCACAAACTCTTCCTTCTAGAAGTCACCACCATTGTGATTTTTGTGAAAATCATTCCTTTCCTTTCCTTGTGGTTTTAATAGACTTACACATATATCTATAAAGTCTATACAGTTGATCCTTGTGTGTTTTGAACTTTAATAAATACACAGAGTTGTGCTTTATGTATGCTATGATGTCTTCTTTGACTCACCATTGTTTGAAAAATTCATCTTTGTTACCGGGTTTGCTATAAGGTGTAAATTTCCATTGGGATATAGTGTTCCATTATAAGCATATATCATAGTTTATATATCCATTTTACTACTGATGAACATTTGGACTGTGTCCAGTGTGTGCCAATTACTAATCTCGCTGTTATGAACAGACTTGGAAATGACTCCAGACCTAGAGAAAATTGTTGCGGGTCAGGAAATGCATTCTTCCAACTCTATTGGGTGGTGTGAAAATGTTCTTCACTCCAGCAACAGTCAGCAGCATGCTTCATTCTTCACGTAACTTGGACTCGCAGACTTCTTTACCTCTTTACTTCAACCTGCTGTCCCTGGACAGAAAGCTGATGAGATTAATTTGTATTTCCAATATCGCTAACAAAGCGATAGTACCCATTTGGATTTCTTGTTTTGTAAAATGTTTGTAAACTTTTTGGCCCATATTTGTATTGGTTTGTCTATTTCTTCCTTATTAATAGGAGTACTTTATAGATTACAAATGCTACTTTTTTTGTTTATATGTGTCAGACATCATCTCCATTCTACGGTTCATCTCTTCACTTTCTTTGTGGCATTTTCTTTAATTAAGACTTTTTTTTTTTTTTACAGCAGTTTTAGGTTCGTGGCAAAACTGAGGGGAAGTTACAGAGATTTCCCAAAAAGCTCCCACCTTCACACATGCACAATCATCCCTATAATCAACATCACCCACAAGAGTGGTGCATTGGTTAAAATTGATGAACCTACAATGACACATAATTATCACCTAAAGTTCATAGTTTACATTACGGTTCACTCTTTATGTACATTCTACAAGTTTAGATGAATATGTAATGACATGTAGTCATCATTATGGTATCATACAGAGTATTTTTTACGACCCTAAAAATCCTCTGTGCTCCACCTATTTATCTCACTCCACTCTCCTGTATAGTACCTTTTGAGTAACAAAATTTCTTACAATTAATGTTGAAAACTGTATTCAGTGTCTTTTGTAAATTTTTGTTTTTCAATTATAGATGCAAATATCCTCAAGAAAATTCTAGCAAACCTAATTCAGCAGCACATTAAAAAGATCATACATGATTAAATGGGATTTACCCCTGAAATGCAAGGATGGTTCAACGTACACAAATCAATACATGTGGTATGCTACATTAGTAGAATAAGAGATAAAACTCATAGGATCATCTCAATACTATATTAGTTTCAGGTGTACAGCATAGTGTACATTTAATTAAATAAATGTACATTACACATTTATTTAACTTACAAAGTGCCCCCCTCCCCCTGTGGAATCTAAAAAACAAAACAAACTAACAAAACAGAAACAGACTCATCGATACAGAGAACAAACTAATAGTATACAATGCCTTTATGATCAGCGCTTTTTGTGTTTAGTGTAAGAAACCTTCCTCATCCAAGATTCTGAAGATTGTCTTCCTATTTGATCATTTAAACGCTTTCTACTTTGTCACAATCCACACTAGGAATTGATTTTTGTGCAAGGTATAAAGTATAAATGCCACTTTATTTTTAAAATGTAGGCGCCGATTGGCTCGGTACCATTCATAGAAACGATGCCCACCCCCCACTGCTGTGCTGAGAGGCCTCTGCGGTGTATCTGCACTTTGGCGGCTACTGCCTGCAATTTTTATTCATTGTGTCAGGTTGTCTTTCCCTGTGTCAATAAGACAACGTCTTATTTACTATGGCTTGGGAATAAGTATTGATATTTGAGAGAGCAAAACCAACTTTCTTACTATAGTGAATGACATAGACTTCTATGTACTATTTTGGTGAATATTCCCCATGTTTTTAAAAATAATATGTAGTGTCTTATGGTTGCATTCAGGCATCTAGATCAGTTTATTAGATAAAAATGAGTCATTGTGATAGTCAAATCTTGCATACCCACCCTTAAAGATGTATTTTGCCCGCTTGATCTATCCATTTCTAAGAGAAATATAATATGTTTATGGGTTTGTCACTTTTTCTTTATAATTCTATCAATTTTGTCTTATGTACACTTACGAAGGGGGATTTACGTTCAATGTTTTAAATTTTTCTTATACAACTACTTATTGCATTCCCTCCATTTGACAGGATTTCTCTAGATACTAGGGTCATGCTGTAACATAAGCCACGAAAGCCCATCCATGTGGAGTTCACGTTATTAATATTTTATGATATCTTGCTGTTTTTTTCTTACTATTATTAACTACAACTTCCTTTATAGTTAAAAATGGTGTTACATTAAATACTATTCTCTTTCATATTATCGCTTAGTTTTCTTTTAGTTAGTATTATCCTGGTTATATCTTTTCCCACATTTTTAATCCTATGACTTTATGCTTTAGATGAGTCTTTTAAAAATAACAGTTAGCTAGATTTCTGTAATCTATTTCTACAAATTCCTGTCTTTTCACAGTGACCTTAACCCATGTAAATCTCTAGAGGGAACTGTCTATTTCTGCTCCTCTGACTTTCAGGAAGAAAAGTTCTGTTTATTGGGCCCCGGCCAAGATCCTAACAACATTTATTATAATCAGTTACATATTTGGATAATTTTTACCATATTGTATATTACAAATATATTTATGTTTCTCTATGGTTCTCCCTCTTTTATTGTCTTGCATTGGCTTTATAATTTTACTTACTTTCCTTTTTTCCTCTGTATTGACTTCCAGATTCTCTAAAGGCTTTTTATTTGCTGTAATTTTATGGTCAGTTTAAAATATTTCATATACATAATTCATGTGTAGCACCTAAACTTATCAGTGTCTCTGAATTTTTCCTCAAAAACTACATGACCTTTAACTTGCATCACTCCCAATAACTTTCATGTGACTATTATTTGGTGTTTTAGTACCAGCTTGTTTATGAGCCTAGTTAATTATTTTTTGTTGTTGCATTGTAGCAAGTGCTCATTTAAGTTTATAACTCTTTAACTTGATAGCTTATCCTTGTAGTGACTTCCCCTTTTCTGTAGCTTATTCCATGTTCCACATTCCTGTTTCCTGGAATCAAATTCCCCAAAGAACAATGTGAACGTAAGCTTTCACCTCAAGCTCTGCAAAGGGGACCCCAGTTCACAAAGTGATGAAGTTCAGGAATCGGGAGCAAGAGAAGGCCGTGAAATGTTCACACCGCTCATGTGGACAAAATGCTGACTTCAAGAACACAGAAGAGCTTCGAACACAGTTAGTGCTCGGACGGGTGGCGTTGCCTTTACGGTGACACCAATTACTTGCCCGTTTCGTTCCCTCCCCTCGCCCTCTTGCTGCCCAGGTGTAGACATGAGAAGGCAGGAGCCGGTTCAACGGAGGTTGAGAGATCGGCCAAGACAGTGCGAAGGCCCATCACAAATGGCACGCGGGGTCCTTGGAAAGACAGGGTTAAAAAGTGGGGTGTGCGGTCGGAGCTGCTGAGAGGGGCCATGACAGACAAGCAGGGGCGGGTGAGGAATGGGGAGGAGCGAGGTGGAGGGCCCAGTAGCTGTGAGGAGAGCCGATGAGGGACAGCGGCTGCCCTGCCGTGGCCTCGATGTCCTCAGGGCAGGAGCGAGGGCTGTGGGCCCGTGCGGTCCTGCGGGGTCCCCACAAGGGAAGCCTGGTCCCATGCCGAGCCGGGGGGCGGGCAGGGGGCCGCGGAGGGGCCTCCCACAGCCTCTTCCAAAGGCGTGCTTCTGTGGTCGATGCCCTCACTCAGCACTGTGCAGGCAAACTTCTTTCTACAGAGAGAAACTTTCAGCTGAGGAGTCACATTCTTCGGCAGGGAACTGCGTAACTTTTAGTCCCTACGTTGTCCTTCATTGTTGTTTTGAGGAGCACTAATGAAATTTTATTTCTTTGCACTTGACTTACCGAAATCAAAATCCCCAAGAGGAAAAAAAAAAGGTAAAGAATCCAGCAGAGGGAGCTTAGAGTTGCAAAGCCTCTTAGAAGGAAGTTTCTTGCTTTCTTTCTCTCTCAGAAAGCGACATCTCAAAGTCTGTTTTGGCTTCCATTTGTTTTTGCAGTAGTAAATATTTTATTACTAAAAAGGGAAAGCAGTGTTTGTTCTTAATTGTTTTTGATTAAATATGCTAATTACATTTTGGAATACTAATGACACACGGTACTAAATGCTTTAATAATGCAGTGAAATAAGCTGGCAAATATAACAACAAATTAACCTGAAATGGCTACATAGCTTTCCTCATTTAAAATTCTAATAATACGAAACAGAGGGGGAAAAAAAAAAATTCAAAAGTGTGTCATCTCATGTTGAGGAGAAAAATATATATATTAAGCCATTTTGGGCATTTTAATGTAAAGGAGTTCATTAAGAATCTCATCTTGTGTAGAACAACGACCTACAGAACAGTCTGTTGGTCGACGGTCGCTGTCTCACAAATCAAAGCACAATCAGGCCCCTAGCGGTAGCGGAGACTTGCAGGGTCAGAGGCAGCTGACCCCAACCCGGAGCCCGGGGCTGTGGGCTGAGGAGGAGCCCAGAACCCCCTGTGTCCTCTCCGCCCCAGACAAGCCATCCTGAGCCCTGTGCGGCTCCTCTGCAGCGGTCCCCGTCAGCCACTGCCCGCGAGGACCGGTGGTAGGGACGGGTTGTCCAGAACTGGGGCTGCGTTTGCGCTCTCGCCACTGTCCTGGGAGCTGCACACACCCTCCTGGGACCCATACAAGGCAGCTCGGCCCTCACCACGGACCACACACGTGTTCCTGAGGGGCAGTGACGTGTGCTGGTGAAGAGGTCTGGGGGCGGACCTCCAACCGGCATCTCGTCAACCTCTAGAGCTGTGGTTCCCGGCCAAGGGCAGCTTCCCCCCCCAGGGGACATTCAGCAATGTCTGGGGTGTTTTGGGCGGTCACAGCTGAGGGTGCTCCTGGCATCTGGCAAGAGAGGCCGGGGATGCTGCAAACACTCTTGCGATGCGCCCGAAACCCATCACAGCCCGTCCCAAACGCCGCCGATGGGGCGGGGAGAGCCTGCCTGGGCCCAGCTTCTAGTGCCAGCAGCTGTCACAGAAAGCGAAGCTTGGTGACAAGGCCGCTCTGCAACACGCACCCTGGAATTCCACCGAGCAAGCGACCTGTTTCCTTTAGCATGAAGTCGCTAAGGAAAGGACGGGGAAGAAACAGCGGGGAGAGAGAGAGAACAGAGATTTGAGAATCACCAACCAACTGAAATGCATGGATTTTATTTGGTCCTGGTTTGAACAGTAAACTGTTAGAGGTATAAGGTTGCCAAGGAAATCTGAACCCTAGTTGGGTATTTAAGGGTAGTAGAGAAATATGGTGAACGTTGAGGGGAATACTGGTATTTGAGTGTGTGTTGTGTGTTTATTTTTACCAGAATCACTTGAAATTTTATGAATTTGATACTTGTTTTGAAAGATTCTAGGGTAGGAGGCAGAAGAGTGCAGGGTATTGGTATATGGCGCTCTATCTTATTCTATTTTTGTGAACATTTGAAATTAACTGTTGTTGTTGTTAAAATCAGAGTCCAGGGGAAGCCGGATGGCTCAGTGGGTTAAGCGCTCACTTTGCAGCCCCGGGGACCGAGGATCGAATCCCGGCCCCGGCCCATGTGGACCCATATGCTGAGCTGGGGAGTGCCCCCCAGTTCGGTTCTCACCGGGGTGAGACCCTGGCCCAGTCCCTGCCCTGTGCAGCCCTGCGCCCACCTGTGGAATGAAACTATGTGGAAAATCCAATGATGTGCAGCTATGGAGACTGCTCTGGGCCCTCCCTCTTCTCTCTGTCTCTGTCTCTGTCTCTCTCTCTCTCTCTCTGTCAAAAACAATAAAAAAATAAATCTTTAAAATTATAGAGTCCATTCATGGGCTTCATGAAAAATCACCCACGTGGCTGTCACGGTCCACAGAACAGTGGGTGTCCCTGTGACAACCTGGCCAGGGACCCACGTCTGCAGCTTGAAGGGCTGGAGGACCCCCCCTCCTCTGCTCGTGACCTTGGGCAGTTCATGCGCCACCGGAACCTCAGCTGCCCCTCCTGTAAAACGAACACAACCGTCCAACAGCCGAGGTGAATTTATCCCGGGAGGGTCGCAGGCTGTCAGGGCTGTGAAGGAAGCACAGGGTTCCGGGCTCGGACCCCAGCAA
>PVKE010010337.1:18343-42796 GCA_004027555.1 Craseonycteris thonglongyai | reverse complement strand
TCTTCAGTGCATAGTTATCTCCACTTTACTTTTTGACAGATAGAGAGAGAGACAGAGACAGAGACAGTTAGAGAACCGAACTGTGGGAACTCCCCAGTTCAGCACGTGGGTCCTGCCTGGGCCGGAGCCGGGATTCGATCCTCGGTCCTCATGGCCTCAAAGCGAGCGCTCAACCCGCTGAGCCGTCCCGGCTTTCCCCCCCTCTTTTTTTTTAAAGATTTATTTTTATTGTTTTTGACAGAGAGAGAGAGAGATACAGAGACAGAGACAGAGAGAAGGGGGCGGGCCCAGAGCAGTCTCCATAGTTGCACATCATTGGTTTTTCCACATAGTTTCATTCCACAGGTGGGAGTGGGGCTGCACAGGGCAGGAACTGGGCTGGGGCCTCGCCCCAGTGAGAACCAAACTGGGGGCACTCCCCAGTTCAGCATATGGGTCCACACGGGCCAGGGCCGGGATTTGATCCTCGGTCCCTGGGGCTTCAAAGCGAGTGCTTAACCCACTGAGCCATCTCAGCTTCCGCTATAATATCATGTAAAAGTACAATATACCTAGAAAAAAGATCGGAAAGAAACTTAGCAAGATGTTAATATTGTTTTTTACCTCTGTGCTCTGTGTTCAGAATAAGGTTGCCACATACAGTCTCATAGGTTGTATAGTACACAATTCTAGAAGGCCCTACACGTCTCTCTTCACCCCTCCGACCTGTGCAAATTTCTTTACTGCCTATAGCTTCTAAGATGCACATGTATTACTCTTGTGTAATCAAACAAATAAGTGCAGTTTTGTTTTGTTTTTAATTGCAACCTACTTTTTCTTCCTAAAACTTTAAAAAAGCAACTGAAGTTAATCTAGTTTGGCCTTTTTGTTAGAATGGGAGATAAATGATCTCTGTTAAAACAATAGTTATTAAGACTCACTCACCAATGCTTGAGACAATTGAACGGTATATGGCCAGTACTGCAAAACTGAAAGGAATTGCTTCATGTGTATAGCATAAATAAAGCAAAGATGTTTGGCCTGAGTGAGTTAGTAAAATTAAAAAACAAAACAAAAAACCTCTAATATATTTTATTCATTGGAGAAATCCAAAAATGATGGATCAGAAATGAGGAATATAATAATGGAGTATTCATATTAAACCTACAGGAGAAAAGATTTAGAGTAAAATGAAGGCTTCTCTCCCCATGCTCAGAATGAAAACAACCTAGCTCTTTTCCTGCATTTCCTGCCTCCATACTTGTTATATGAGATAAATAACTTTACTACTCAGGCCTCTGCAGTTGGGTATTCCATTACTTGCAGCCAAAAATTATATATGTTCTCTTTAAAGCCCTCCTTCCACTAGGTAGAGTTAAACATTCCCTCCTTGTTGTGCCTACAGCCCCTATTAAGTATGCACCTCTGTTCTTTCATATGGCACAATAATCACTGACTTGTTTCTGAGATCACCTAAAGGATTCATGGATTTTCCTTCATTTTGTAACTGCAGTATTCTTCTTGGTATCTAACACAGAAGTATTTGTTTCGTAGGTGTCAAGACTTCATATAATCACTAGTGTAGAGGGTGCTCTTCCTTGAGAATGTAGAAAAGTGGTGGACTCAGTCCATGTATACACACACACAGACACACACACACATGTAGTCTCTCAGAGCCTGGTGAGGTTGTTGGTAAAGGCTGAGTCAGAAATGAACTCTCAGGATGCAGGAATAGCTCAGTAGGTTGAGTGTTTATCTGTGCAACCCATGTGCTGAGCTGACGTGCAACTGATAACCACAGGGATGACAGCAAGGGTTCTCGCCTCCCAGGAGGGAGGTCTCTGGTTCGGTTCCCAACCTGCACGGCCCCACATCCACCTGTGTGGAATGAAACCATGTCACAACTAATGATGTACAACTGTGGAGACTGCTCTGGGCCCTCCCTCCTTCTCTCTCTCACTCTTCCCTTCTCTCAAACAATAAAATAAATCTTTAAAAACAAACAAACAAAGAAAGAACTCTCCCCTCAAACCCTGAGCTCTTGGCAGTGTACTCCTGAAAACTGGTACGTGGAACTGAAAGTCATTCTAGATGTAGCGTTGGGCAACACAGAAGAGGATGTCTCTGCTCCCACTTGGATTGTTAGGATTCTTTTTAGCTACTATTTTATTAAAAAAAAGTTTTTTGGAGATTAAACTGTCAGCTTCATAAAGCTAGATTGGAAGATGTGGTATGGTTGTGAAGTCAAATGGGCTTGCTAAGACCTATTTTAAATTTACCCTCCAAAACGCCATCCTCTACCCCAAAATACACTGCACCCACCAGACCAGGTTGCCAACCACTGGCTCAAGCAAAAGTGATTTCAGAAAGTCAGACCTGCTGTCAGGGGAAGGCAGGGAGCGAGTATGAACAAAGATATCAACTACTATAGTGGATAATCTGCTACTCGGAATTGTTTACAGTCTTTCTCACTTTCCTTCACTGGTTTGGATCTTCGAGAGGTCACAGTATTTAAACATTTCTCCCCAATCTTGGTTTGGCTTTTGCTTTCTTACAATATGAAGAATGCAGCTTCTGAACCAGCTGAGGAACGTGGGCTGCACAGCATGGACTGTTTCGTGCTGGTGATGATAAGAATGTGGTGGAAAAGCGGGGGAATTGTCCAGGTTTAATTCAGAAGGAGCAAAGCACAGGTTGCTCCGGAGCAGGGATTCTTCCAGCCCCACCTCATCAGGATGTGCATACACTTCAGCAGCTTGGGCAGAAACAGGAAGTAGGTGAGGGCAACAAAGAGCTCTGTGAGTAGGGCACCGTTTCTAGGTCCTGTTGAGTACATTGGCCTGATCAGATTCCACAACCACTGAGACTCGGCCAGCCTTTTAGCTTCCTCAGTCAAATACTGCCTGGGGCCCCAAAAGTTCCCAGGCCACCTGCCCCACTCCACAGCCACTGCCTGTGCATTGCTAATCCTGGTGATCCTCAAGTAAATGACTCTCTTGGGTCCTTAGGGGACTGGACAAGAGTGCGGATGACTCAGTGTGACCCATCCCCACCATTAGACAAACAGCTCAAAGCAAATAGTATGTGGCAGTGATTAGAAATGTCAGCTCTATTGAAGACTATTTCATGGAAAGTACAGCAGTGAATAGCATTTGCAAACCTTATAAAACTAATTTTTACTTTATTTTATTTTATTTTGCCAAGAAAGGGGAAGTTAAATAGGCTGAGACACATAGGATTTATTTCTCAGTTTAGACTTGCATGTTTCATTCACCTCTGGGGCATTTCTTCTTGTCTATCTGCCTTTGGGGATCAGCAATGAAAGAGAAATGAGTCATCATTTGGCCACATCTTTGTGTTTAATCCCTTAATGTCAAAGAGAATTAGACAACAAGGATTAAGAAAGATTAAATAAGACTCATTATTGAATTATTAAAAACTAAGCTGTGACTTAAAACAACCTAAGAGGAGACATGTACAACAAGGTGAGGGACACAAAAACTCCGTATTCACGCACAGTATATATTATCCATTCGTTTCTTGGTAAAAATCAACAGTTAACAATAATATGCTCAAAAGATAACATAATGTTTCTTAATCCATGAGGAGATGCTCTGACCCACCTCTGGGATGGTATAGACTTATAAGAGTAACTCTCGTCCTGAGATGCGTTAACCTGTATTTCTTCTCATTGGCTATAGAACCTGGTCTTCTTACCCAGTAGGCACTCAAACTGAAAGGCCATCATATAAATGCTCATAGGTTGGTAAGCCCCTCAGTTTTACTATAGGGCATGATTGAGATACCAAAAATTAGCAAAATTCCCTTCTTCCTTTAGAACGACCAACTTGGCTTCCAAGGTCAGCTTCTCCATCTATTCATGTCTTCTCATCTTTATGTGAGAGAACAGAGAGTGAAGGCTCAGGGAATACCCTGGAAAAAATGAAGTTGTGTTTTGCTCAGAGTACTTCTCAAAAAAAAAATAATTTTTTTTTTAGATTATAGAAAGTAAATAAAATGTTTAAGATAAGATGGCCACATGTTGCTTATTCAATTTTATTTCTCCCAAGATCTTTTTTAAACCACAAAACAAGGAAAGTTTCTGTGGAGCCAGGTCACTCTCAGAAGGTTACACTTCAAGACTTCAGAGATAGACTGAGACTCTCAATAGACAAATGATGTGTTTGCCTTCAGAGCTGCTATGATTTTCATGAGGGGTAAGTCACTGCCTGTGGGCTTCTTCCTGTTGCGTAACTCCCTAGAAGGACCATAAATGGGCAGCTGAGGGTCTCTGAACCCCATGAACTTGTAGCAACATTTTCATTATACTTACATGGGGTGGGAGTGGGGGTGGGGTGGGGTGGAGAGAATGTAAAGGATGCAAAGCTCTCATTAGATTCTGAGAAGTCCATGACCCTATCAATGAAGACCCCTGGTTTCAAGAATGAAGAATCAGCATGCCTTCTTGTTTAGCTGTAGAACTAAATACAGGTAATATTATTATCCCCATCATAGAGATGAGGAAACAGAGTTTAAATAACCTGTTCAGGGTCATATAGCTGGCAGGTGGTGAAGCCAGTTTATACACCAAGTCTGCTTGAATTCAGAACCTGAGCTCTTCATTAGTGAGCAATGCTTTGTCTACATTTAACAAGTTTAAAATGATAAGCTCTGGGATTTGTTAGGGTTTTTTCACCTTCCCAAAATCCTTACAGCGGCATCCTTGACAGGTGGACTAGTTCTGCTGAAAACTCTCTGGAGATGGGAGCTTCCTACCTCACTAGATGTTGGCTCCATTGTTGGATTTAATGAGTGGTTTTTTTTTTTGTTGTTTTTTTTTAAAGATTTATTTTATTGTTTTTGACAGAGACAGAGAGAAGGGAGAAGGCCCAGAGCAGTCTCCATAGTTGTACAACATCAGTTTTCAACATGGTTTTGTTCCACACAGGTAGGTGGGAGCCACGTAGGGCTGGAACCCGGCTGGGGGCCTCTCGCATGTGAAGCACACCCAAGTTCAGCATATGGGTCCTCACAGGGCCGGGGTTAGGATTCAATCCCTGGTCCTCAGGGCTACAAAGAGAGCACTTATCCTTCTGAGCCATCCCAGCTTCCCCAATGAGTGCTTTTATAACATATTAAGCCCCAATTCATTTTAGAATGTCTTCAGTTGCCCTGTCTAGGACTGGAGCCTGAAATTATTTATTTATCTGCTTGTTTGTTTATTTTTTTATTTACAGAGGAAGAGAGACTAAGAGAAGGCGAGGGCCCAGAGCGGTCTCCATAGTTGTACATTATTAGTTTTCAACATAGTTTTGATCCACAGGTGGGTGCGGGGCTCCGCAGGGCAGGAACTGGGCCAGGGGTCTCCTGCATGGGCCCTGGCAAGAATTGTACTGAGGGCTGCATCCAAGTTTAACATATGGGTCTACACAGGCCAGGGCCAAGATAGATCCTTGGGCCCTGGGGCTGCAAAGCAAGCCTTCAACTCCCTGAGCCATCCCAGCTTCCCCACGGAGTCTGAAATTCTGCAGCATGAAGACCTTTACTGTTTTCTCTCTTCAAAGTGATGATCATGGGGGAAAGTGACTTGTGTTGGAAAATACAAACATGAACATCCAGAAATAATCTAACATGGGGAATGGTGGCTAGGCAATCTTCTAAAAGTGTTAGAAGAAGGTATGCTTTGAAAACGAGACTGACCTGACAATTTCCATATATGGCAAAATCTTTATTAGCTGACATTGGTGGGGTTTTTTCCTTTGGTCTCTTTTGTGAGAATAATCCTTTCTTTGTATCTCCTTTATACTTCAGAGAACAAGACATATGGATGGTAGGGAGGATGGTTTCTGAGAGTATTTATGATTTCTTGTGAACTCAATTTCTTCCTGCTTCTCAAAAGGTCCTCAATGATAGATGCCTTAAAAATTGGAAGCATGGAACATTAATGTTAGTAAATTAGGAAATTTGTTATTATTGCCTGACTGAACTATTTTTTGTGTGTAGCTAGTCTCCAAAGATGGCTTCAAGGGCCCATGACTCCCAAGATGCATGGCCTGGTGCATATTTCCTTTATGCAGAATGTAGACTTGGCTCAGCTTTCCTATAACCAACAGAATGTGGTGGAAGTGACGTGGTGCCAGTTCCAGGCCTAAGCTGTACAAAGATCTCAATGCTCCCACTTTTGCACTTTTGAGGGCTCTGTGCTACCATGTATGAAGTTCAACTCCTCTGCTGTAAAGGCCACGCAGACAGAGAAAGAGGCCCCGAGACTATGTGGAAAGGGAAAGAGTCCCAGCAGCCCAAGTGTTCCATCTGAGTCCAGCCTTCCAGCTGTCTCTGAGAAGGTGCCAGATATGCAGGTTAGATATCTTGGATGTTCCTGTGCAGTTGAGCTCCCAGGTGACTGCAGCCCCAGCTGATAGCACATAGAGCTAGCACATAGAACCACCCAGCTGAGCCTAGTCAACCTACAGAATCGTGATACATTAAAAAATGGTTCTTATTTTAAGCCCCTAAATCGTGGGCTGGTTTGTTACATAGTAATAGATAACCAAATACTTTTTACTTGCGCATATCAAATCTTATTATTTTTATGGGTCAACAAAGTCAATCAAAATGCATATTATAGCAAAGTGACTAAAAACATGCATTTACCTTGCAGAACACACAATCAGACAGATGTCTCAGTAAAACAATATTTTGACCACAATGAGATAGTACTTCACACCCACTAGGTTGGCTATGATCAAAAAGATAGATGAGATGTCATTAAGATGGTGGCCTGACAGGAGCTCTAGAAACCTTTCCTGCAAATAACAATTTAAAGAGTTATTTTTATTGTTTTTGACAGAGAGAGAGAGAGAGAAAGAGAGAGATACAGAGACAGAGAGAAGGGGGAGGGCCCAGAACAGTCTCCATAGTTGCACATCATTGGTCTTTCCACATAGTTTTATTCCACGGGTGGGCGTGGAACTGGGCCAGGGTCTCATCCCAGTGAGAACCAAACTGGGGGAACTCCCCAGCTCAGCATATGGGTCTACATGGGCCGGGGCTGGGATTTGATCCTCGGTCCCCCATGCTGCAAAGTGAGCGCTTAACCCACTGAGCCATCCCGGCTTCCCGAAAATAACAATTTAAACAGTTAAAATCCAACCAGAGATTCCCTAAGTAGCACACAGCCTGGCTGAGGAACCCACTCATCTCAAGAAAATGCCTAAAGCTGGAGAAATGGAGGCGGGTGAGAGAGAAAGAAAGGGAGCCGTGTGGAGACACCTTGCGGAGCGCGACCCGGAGACCCACCCAGTGATGACCCAGAGGCTGAGCCGAGTCCAGCAGAGGAGAGACTGACAGAGGTGGGAGCTGGGGGCGCGGGTCCAGGAGCAGAATGACTCTGGGCAGGTTGGGGCCTGGAACGGACAGAGGCGGAGGCGCCCACACCAGAGCATGGACAGAGAAAGCGGGCTCAGCTGACAGTGGCGAGAGGCCCGGGTGGGGGTATGGGGGCACAGCTGGAGCGTGGGGCAGGAGGCCGGAGCACAGGGCAGGAGGCTGCAGCGCGGGGCAGGAGGCCGGGGCGTGGGGCAGGAGGCTAGAGCGAGGCCCCAGCAGCAGCTGGAGATCGGTGACTGGAGTAAAGATCCAGCTGCCAGCGCATGGGTTGGGCAGCTGGAGCTGGGGGCCCGCAGAGCATAAGGCTAGCAATTGGTGCCCAAGACAGGTATTGGGGTGGCTGGAGCGCCGAAACTGGGAGTGTGCTGGAAGCTAGAGCTCAGAGTGGCCCCTGATGAGGTGGGGACCCAACTGGAGCACTGGGTGGCCTTAGACACAGAGCCTGGCTGCTTTCCCTTCCCATCTCAGAGGGTTCGCCCCACCGGCCTAACCCAGAGTCTGCCTTGTGGTGAGCTGCTGCTGGGAGGCCACCATTACCCTGTGACTCAAACAGACCTGTGCCTTTCCCAAAAAACCCTGCCCCCACTCCTCCCACTGAAGCCAGCAGAGGGAAGCCTCTGTTACCCTGTGATGCAATCAGACCTGTGCCTGTCCCAACAATCCCTACCCCCACCCTTCTCACTGAGGCCAGCCGAGGGATCTAGGTGTGGCAGCTTCTGACAGCAGTGTGATCTTGGAGACATAGAATACCATTACCAACCATATCTTCCCAGAGAGGAGGCATACAGAGACCAGGATGAATGAGTCAAAGAGAGGCCCACCTTCTAGGAAGTCTGCCACTGTGAGAAAACCAAATAAACAAGACAAAATTTTATAACACCAGCTAGGAAGTAAAAGAAAGATACCTTCACATTTCCTAGGGGAAAAGTACTCATGTCCAGGAAAAGAAATGCTCCAATAGCAATGAATACCCTTATGAACAAAGGTGCTCAGGAAGAAAGAGAAAAATCTTCAGAAAAGGAACTTGAAGATAGAGAAATATAGGAGCTAAATGATAGATAATTCAAGACTGTGATTCTGAAAACACTCAAAGAAATCTAAGAAAACTGGCAGAGTACACAGAGGGAACTAAGTGATCTCAGAAAGGAAACTGAGTGCTCGCTTCAGCAGCACATATACTAAAATTGGAACAATACAGAGAAGATCAGCATGGCCCCTGCGCAAGATGACATGCAAATTTGTGAAGTGTTCCATATTTAAAAAAAAATGAAAAAGAAAGAAAACGAAAAGAAACTGAATCTATAAAAAAGAAGCAAATAAAAACTCTAGAGAGAAACAACACAATAAAAGAAATGAAAAATGAAATAGCTAGCATAAGAAGCAGAGCTGACCAGATGGAGAAAAAAATAAGTGAAATTAAAGATAGAAATTTGGAATGGCACAGAAGGAAGAAGAGAGAAACCTAAGAGCTAAAAGAAATGAAAGGTATGTACAAGAACTATCTGACTCCATTAGAAAGATTAACAAGAATAATAGATATTCTGGAGGGAGCAGAGGACGAAATGGGAACAGAGAGTTCACTAAGACAAATAGAGATGAGAACTTCCCAAATCAATGGCAAGAACTGGAACCTCAATACCAAGAAGGAAACAGGACTCCTAGCTACTTGAATCCTAATAGACCTTCTCCAAGGTGCATTATACTGATGTCGAAGGTCAAAAACAATGAAAGAATCCCCAAGGCAGCCAGAAAAAAACCCACCATGACTTATAAAGGAAAGCCCATCAGACTATCATCAGATTTCTCAACAGAAACCCTACGAGCCAGAAAGTAATGGAACTAACTATTCAAAATATTAAAGGAGAAAAATTACCAACCAAGAATCCTGTACCCAGCAAAGTTATCCTTTAGATATGAAGGAAGAATAAAGACCTTTTCAGACATACAGAAACTGAAGGAATACTCCAGCACAAGGCCAGCATTTCAAGAAATACTGAAGGAGGCGATTGGACCTGAAACAAAAAGTAAAAGTAAATAGGGATAAACTGGAACAACAAAAACATAAAAGGGGAGGAAGTAAAGGTTTAAATTTCCAAAGAGAATGAAGGTAAGAAACATCCTTAAGAAAAGGAACCACTGCATATATGAAACTTTCTTTTATATAAAGTTCATGGTAACCACTGCAAAAGAACTTAGAACTTGGACACATAAATACAAAAGACCAGAACACAGAAAAAAAACAGTCAGAAACACCATCAAACTAAAATAACCAATGGGAATAAAAAAGCAAAGACACAATAGGAAAAAACAGCTACCAGAAATCAAAAGAATGGCTATCGGAAATCCTCATATGTCAATCGTCATCCTAAAGGTAAATGGACTGAACTCACCAATAAAAAGACACAGAGTAGCAAACTAGATCAAAGAACAAAAACCAACCTTATGCTACCTATAGGAGACACACCGCAGCCACAAGGACAAACACAGATTCAAGGTGAAAAGGTAGGAAAAAAATACTCTAAGCAAATGGCACCCAGATAAAAGCAGTTGTAGCCATACTTATATCTGCTGAAGCAAACTTCAGGCTCAAAAAGATAATAGATGGGGAAGCTGGGTTGGCTCAGCAGGTTAAGCCCAGGGGACCAAGGATCGAATCCCGGCCCCAACCCAGGGGGACCCATGTGCTGAACTGGGGTGTGGCCCCAGTTCAGCTCTTGCTGGGGCCTGTGCAGGAGGCTCCCAGCCCAGTTCCTGCCCTGCACAGCCCCGTGACCACCTGTGGAGTGAAACTATATGGAAAACTAATGCTATCAACTATGGAGACTTCTCTGGGCCCTCCCCCTTCTCTCTGTCTCTCTCTCTGTGAAAAAACAATAAAATAAATCTTAAAAAAAAAAAGGGGGAAGCCGGGATGGCTCAGTGGGTTAAGCGCTCACTTTGCAGTGCTGAGGACCGAGGATCGAATCCCGGCCCCGGCCCGTGCAGACCCATATGCTGAACTGGGGAGTGCCCCCAGTTCAGTTCTCTCTGTCCCTGTATCTCTCTCTCTGTCAAAAGACAATAAAAATAAATAAAAATAAATCTTTAAAAAAAAAAATAGACAAAGATGGACATTTCATAATGATAAAGGGGACAATACAACAAAAAGATATTACACTTATTAATATATACGCCCCGAACCAAGAAGCACCAAAATTTACAAAGCAACTACTAACAGATCTAAAACAAGAAACTGACAAAAACACATTATAGCAGTAGACTTAAACACCCCATTGACAGCCATGGACAGATCATCCTAACAAAAAATAAGGAAATATCAGCTTTAAGTGGTACATTACAGCAATTGGACATAGTTGACATTTACAGGATACTTCATCCTACAACATAGGACTATACATTCTTTTCTGGTGCATATGGAACATTCTCAAGGATAGACCACATGCTGGGATACAAAGCTAGCCTCAGCAAATTTAAGAAGATTGATATCATACCAAGTGTATTCTTTGATCACAAAGTTCTGAAATTGAAGATCAACTACAAAAAGAAAGTAGAAAAAAACAGATATACCTGGAGACTAAACAACATGTTATTAAAAAATGACTGGATCAAAGAAGAAATAAAAGAAGAGGTTAAAAAATACATAGAGGGGAAGCTGGGATGGCTCAGTGGGTTGGGCGCTCACTTTGCAGCGCCGGGGACCGAGGATCGAATCCTGGCCCCGGCCTGTGCGGGAACCATGTGCTGAACTGGGAGCTCCCCTAGTTCAGTTCTCTCTCTGTCTCTGTATCTCTCTCTCTCCCTCTCTCCCTCTCTGTCAAAAATAAATAAATAAATAAACAAATAAATAAATAAAAAATCTCAGAGTTGAAATATTAAAAAGATTTAAAAAAATACATAGAAACAAAGGACAATAAAAACACAACATACCAAAATTAATGGGGTGCAGCAAAGGCAGTAATAAGAGGGAAATTTATATCACTACAGGCCTGTCTCAAGAAATAAGAAAAATCACAAGTTAACAACCTAATATCACATCTTCAAGAACTAGAAAAGAAGAAAAATAATATCCAAAGCCAGCAGAAGGAAGGAAATAATAAAAATTAAATCAGAATTAAATGAAATAGAGAATAGAAAAATAATAGAAACAATTAATGCAACAAAGAACTGGTTCTTTGAAAAAATTAATAAAATTGACAACCCCCTGGCTAGGCTACTCAAGGGAAAAAGAGAAAACACACAAATGGTCCGACTTAGAAATGAAAGAGGGGAAATTACAACTGATACCACAGAAATACAAAGGATCATACAAGAATACTATGAAGGACTATATGCCACCAAATTTTGCAGCCTAGAAAAGATGACCAAGGTTTTAGAAACATATAGTCTACCTAGACTGAATCAATAAGAACTGGATAACCTAAACAGACCAATCAACAGTAAGGAAATTGAAACAATCATCCAAAACCTCCCCAAAAGCAAGATTCCAGGACCAGATGGCCTTATTAACGATGTTACCAGGCATTCAAAGAGGAACTAACACCTATCCTCCTCAAACTTTTCCAAAAAAATTGAAGAAGAGGCAATACTTCCTAACTCATTCTCTGAGGCCAACATTACCCTTCTATCAAAGCCTGGCAAGGATGTCACAAAAAAAGAAAACTATAGACCAATATTTCTGATGAACACTGATGCAAAAATCCTAAACAAAATACTAGCAAATAGACTACAACAATGCATTAAAAAGATTATACATCATGATCAAGTGGGATTCATCCTAGGTGCACAAGGATGATTCAACATACATAAATTGATCAATGTGATACACTACATAAATAAAATAAAAGATAAGAACCATATGATTATATCGATTGATGCAGAAAAAGCCTTTGACAAGATACAACATCCGTTCATAATCAAACATTTAATAAAATGGGTATAGAAGGAGAGTACCTCAACATAATAAAGGAATGTCATACTGAATGGGGAAAAACTGAAACCTTTTCTTCTAAACTCAGAAATAAGACAGGGATGTCCTCTGTCACCACTGCTATTCAACACAGTGCTGGAAGTTCTAGCCAGAGCCAACAGGCAGGAGAAAAAAATAAAAGGCATCCAAATTGGGAGTGAAGAAGTTAAACTGTCACTTTTTGCAGATTACATTATTTTTTATATAGAAAACCCTAAAGACTCCACCAGAAAACTGTTAGAAATAATAAATGAATACAGTAAAGTTGCAGGGTACAAAATCCACAGCATTTTTATATATAAATAGCAAAACTTCAGAAAAAAAATAAGAAAAACTACCATTTGTAATCAAAACAAAAATAATAAAATACTTAAAAATAAACTTAACAAAGAACGTGAAGGACCTATACACAGAAAACCGTAAGACACTATTAAAAGAAATTGAAGAAGATACAAAGAAATGGAAAGATATTCTGTATTCATGGATTAGACGAATCAACATAGTTAAAATGGCCATATTACCCAAAGCAATGCACAGATTTAATGCAATTCCCATCAAAATCCCACAGACGTTCTTTTGAGAAATAGGTAAAAAAACAAACAAATCATCAGATTCATATGGAACCACAAAAGATCCAGAATCGCCAAATCAATCCTCCAAAAAAAAAGAATAAGGTTGAAAGTATCACACTCCCTGACTTCAGTCTATACTACAAAACATCAATAATCAAAACAGCTTGGTATTGGCAGAAAAACAAACATAAAGACCAATGGAACAGAATCGAAACCCAGAAATAAAACCACAAATATATGGACAGATAAAGGAGCAAAAAATATACAATGGAGAAAAGAAAGCCTGTTCAGTGAATGGTGCTGGGAAAATTGGAAAACCACATGCAAATGAATGAATCTGGACTGTGAACTGTCACCATATACCAAAATTAACTCAAAGTACATTAAAGACCTCCACATAAGACCCGAAACAAAAAGTGCATAGAAGAAAAAATCGGCACTAAACTTATAGACCTTGGGTTCAGAGAGCACTTTATGAACTTGACCCCAAAGGCAAGGGAAGTAAAAGCAAAAATAAATGAATGGGACTATATCAAACTAAAAAGCTTCCATACAGCAAAAGACACCATCAACAAAGTAAAAAGGAAACCAACCAAATGGGAGAAAATATTTGCAAACAACGCCTCCAATAAGGGACTAATATAAAAAATATATAAAGAATTCATACAACTCAACAAAAAAAACACATGATCCAATTAAAAAATGGGCAGAAGACCTAAACAGACACTTCTCTCCTGAAGACATACAGCCAACAGATACATGAAAAAATGCTCAACATTACTAGCAATTAGGAAAATGCAAATTAAAACTACAATGAGATACCACCTCATACCTGTTAGAATGTCTATAATCAACAAGACAAGAGATTAGGTGCTGGAGAGGCTGTGGAGAAAAAGGAACCCTCATACACTGCTGGTGGGAATGTAAATTGCTACAACCACTATGGAAGGCAGTATGGAGATTACTCAAAAAACTAGGAATGGAATTGCCGTATGACCCAGCAATCCCTCTCTTGGGTATCTACCCAAAAAACCTGAAAACCTTAATCCAATATGTACCCCAATGTTCATTGCAGCACTGTTCACGGTGGCCAAGTCATGGAAACAACCAAAGTGTCCTTTGATAGATGACTGGATAAAGAAGCTGTGGTACATTTATACAACGGAATACTACTCAGCAATAAGAAAAGATGAAATACAGCAATTTGCGACTAAATGGACAGACCTTGAAAACATCTTATTAAGTGAAGCAAGTCAGACTGAAAGAGTCAACAAACATGACCTGGTTCATAGGTGGAATATAAAACTGAAAGTAACAAAGAAACAAAAACTCATGGACACATTCAATAGTTTAGTGGTTATCTGAGGGTAAGGGGGGAGGTTGGTGGGAGAGATGGGTGGGGGGGAGTAGGGAGGGGGCATCAAATATATGGTGATGGAAAGAGAGCTGACTCTGGGTTGTGAGTGCATAATGCGATGTATAGACAATGTAATGTAGAATTGTACACCTGGAAACAATGTAATTGTTATCTATCAATGTCACCCCAATAAATTTAACAATAAGAAAGAGAGAGATGACAATCTGAACTGCAATCTGTCACCATATAACAAACTTAACTCAAAATGGATTAAAGACCCACATAAGACCCAAAACAATAAATTGTATAGAAGTAAACATCAGTACTAAAGTTATTGATCTTGGGTTCAGGGAGGACTTTATGAACCTGACCTCAAAGGCAAGGAAGTAAAAGAACAACTAAATGAAAAGGACTTTATCAAATTAAAAGGCTTCTGCACAGCAAAGGAAACAATCAACAAAACAAAGAGGCAACCAACCAATTGGGAGAAAATATTTGCAAACAATGCCTCTGATGAGGGGCTAATATCTAAAATATATAAATAACCTGTACAACTCATCAACAACAACAAACAAGAAGTACAGTTGAAAAATGGACAGAAGACCTAAATAGAAACTTTACCCATGAAGACATACAAATGGCCAACATACATATGAAAAAATACTCAACTTCACTAGCTATTAGGGAAATGCAAATCGAAACCACAATGAGATACCATCTTACACCTGTTAGAATGGCTATAATCAACAAGACAAGGGATAACAAGTGCTGGAGAGGCTGTGGAGAAAAGGAACCCTTATATCCTGCAGGTGGGAATGCAAATTGGTACAACCGCTATGGAAGGCAGTGTGGAGATTCCTCAGAAAATGAATGGAGCTACCTGTGACCCAGCAATCCCCCTTCTGGGTAGCTACCCAAAAATCTTGAAAACCTTAGTCTATAAAAACATACGTACCCCAATGTTCACTGCAATGCTGTTCATGGTGGCCAAGTCATGGAAACAACCAAGTGTCCTCTGATAGATGACTGGATAAAGAAGTTGTGGTACATTTATACAATGGAATACTACTCAGCTATAAGAAAAAGATGAAATACAGCCATTTACAAAAACATGGATAGAACTTGAGAACATCATTCATACGTGGAATATAAAACTGAAATCAACAAACAAAATCTCATGGACACAGTCAATAGTTTAGTGGATATCTGAGGGTAAGGAGAGGGGTGAGTAGGGTGGGAGTGGGAACTAAATATATGGTGATGGGAAGAAAGCTGACTTTGGGTGGTGAACACACACTGTAACACATAGATGAAACACTGTAGAGTTGTACACCTGGAACCTATGTAAAGGTTACTAACCAATGTCACCCTAATAAATTTAACAATAAAAAAAGGTAGATGATAATAAGTGTTGGCATACGTGGAGAAATTTAGACCATCCTATACTGCTGGTGGAATGTAAAATGGTGCAGCTGCTTTGGAAAGCAGTCTGGCAGTTCCTCAGAGAGTTAGCATTTGACCCAGCAATTCCACTACTAGGCATATACCCAAGAGGGATGAAAATATATGTCCCCAGAAAAACTTGTATAGGACTGTTTATAGCAACATTATTCATAACAGCTAAAAAGCAGAAGCAACACAAATGTTCATCAGCTGATGAATGGATCAGTAACATGTGGTACTACCTAGACATTATTTGGCAACAAAAAGGAATGAAGTGCTGATACATGCTACAAAATGAATGAATATTAAAAATGTTGTAAGTGGAAGAACATACTGTATGATTCTGTTTATATGAAATGTTCAAAATAGGCAAATCTATAGAGACAGAGCAGACTAGTAGTTACCTAGGGTTGGAGAGTGATGCAGAGGGACTGGGTACAGAATTTATTTTGGGGGAAATGAAAATATTCTAAAATTAATTGTGTTGATGATTTTAAACTCTGCAAATATACTAAAAACATAGAATTGTACACTTTAAATGGGCGAATTGTATGGTATGTGGATTGAGTCTTAATAAAGGCATTTTTAAAAAGGCAATTTTCTGTAAGACGGATGTTTATTTTGTTTTAACAACGTTGGATGCCAGACTCCTAAGTATCATCAGATAAGGCTAACTCAACCCAGAGAGCTAACTGTAACAACACTTGAGTGGGCTTTTTGATGGGGGAGTTTTTAGAAATAACATATAAAATGAGAATTCAGTGTCAGAGTTTATTATACAATTAATGAAATGTCATACAGTTAATATGTTTATCTTCCTCTTACCTATAAGGTGAAGATCAGTACAGAGATCTGGTCTGATCCTTATATTCTCTGACTGGGGCTTGTTATTAATAAATCACCTCTTGGGACTTGCTGTGTCCTGATTATGAAGTGATATTAGCTTATCAGCATGAAGAAAAGGAAAGGGAAGCATTGTCCCCTTCTCAACTTCCCAGAAAACAAAATCATACTTGCAACAACCATAAAAATGATCTGAGTTCATTACTTACAGAGCAAGAAACTGTAGTAAGTTACAGTTTCACTATCCTGCAATAGCACCATACCACTATCTCATTGTCTAATGGTTATTCAATGGTTGATTTTATAGATGTTTTACATGTTTTTAAATTAAACATATTTGCTCTATTTGTAATTAGGTATAGTTCTAGACATATCCATTAATCCAAGCTTGATAATTGTGCATTTATGCCCTCTGTTGCCTTACTCATGTTTAGCTACTTCATTTAGAATGAAAATAGGGATGCTGAGATAGCTCAGCAGTTGAGCACTCACCTCGCTCAGTTGTGAAGTCTGGGGTTTGATTCCCAGCCCTGGCCTGTGTAAACCCTTATGCTGAAATGCAACACAACTGGTAACCGCTGAGATGACACAGTGGGGAAGGTTCTCATCTCCTATACAGGAGGCCCCTGATTCGGTTCCTGTCCTTCATGGCCCCACATTCACCTGTGTGGAATGAAACCACGTCACAACTAATGATGTACAACTATGGAGACTGCTCAGGGCTCTCCCTCACCTTCTCTCAAATAATAAAATAAAAATTTAAAAAGAATATTTACTTGATAAACTAAAATGTGTCAGGTCCCATGCTGTGTTCTGAGGGTTCAGTCTTGACCAGGACACAGTTCCTGCCCTCAAGAAGCTGATAGTAGATGACAAATGTCTCAATACATGAGGATATAAGACCTGCAATGCCTGTTTGCAAGTTTGTATTTACTTTGAATTTATATTTTCAATTTACTTACACACACACACACACACACACACACACACACGTGTGTGTGTGTGTGTGTGTGTGTGTGTAAGGCATTACTTTTTCATCTATCTTTATTTTAATAGCAATATTAAAATCTCCCACCATGGTCAGGAAGTCATCAAATTCTCCTTTAGGTTTGCCAATTTTTGCTTCATATACTTTGAAGATCCACTGTTGGGTGCACAGTAGTTTAGAATTTTTTTAAAAGGATTTATTTTATTGTTTTTGACAGAGACAGAAAGAGAGAGAGACAGAGAGAAGGGGGAGGGCCCAGAGCAGTCGCCATAGTTGTATGTCATCAGTTTTCAACATGGTCTCAGTCCACACAGGTGGGCGGGGGCTGCGCGGGGCAGGAGCTGGGCTGGGGGCCTCCCGCATGGGAAGCTCCCCCCAGGTTAGCACATGGGTCCACATGGGCCAGGGCCAGGATTTAATCTTTGGTCCCCATGACTGCAAAGCGATTGCTTAACCTGCTAAGCCATCCCAGCTCCCCTCAGAATTTTTGTAACTTCTTATGAATTCATTGTTTCAAATCTCCTGTAGTGTTTAATCTGTTGTTCACACCACCCAGTGAAACGTTATCCCAGACATTGTAGTTTTCATGTCTAGAGGTTCCACTTAAGTTTTTTTTTATCTTCCATGCCTCTACTCAATCTTTCCTCTACCTTCTTGAAAGTTATGGAATATACTTACAATATTATTTCATGTTCTTATCTACTAATTCTGTTGTCTGTGCTGTGTTGGGATGTGTTTTGAAGGATTGATTTTTCTCATTATGGGTCATAGTTTCCTGCTTCTTTGCCTAAGTTTTGATTGGTTGTTAGACATTGTGTATTTTACCTTGTTAGATGCTAACTGTTTTATATTCCTGTAAATATTCTTGAGCTTTTTTTGGGGACACTATTAAATGACTTGGAAACATTTGGATATTTTTTAAAAAGATTTATTTTTTATTGTTTGAGAGAAGGTGAGAAAGAGAGAGAGAGAAGGGGGGAGGCCCCAAAGCAGTCTCCATAACTGTACATCATAGTTTCATTCCACACAGGTGGATGTGGGGCTGTGTGGGGTGGGAACTAAACCAAGGGCCTCCACGTGAGACCCAAGAACCTTCACTGCCATCTGGTGGTCACCAGTTGTGCCACAGTTCAGCATGAGGGTTTGCATGGGCTGGAGCTGGGATTTGATTCCTGGACCTCATGGTTGCAAAGCAAGTGCTCAGCCTGTTGAGCTAGCCCAGCATCCCCTTGATAATTTTAAGGCTTTCTTTTTTTATATTTTATTTTTAAGCTTTGTGAGGTGGGACTTGAGTAAGTCTTTAGTCTACAAGTAATTTTTCTGGATTACTGAGGTGGATTTCTGATTATTCAATGCCTCATGAATTGTAAGGTTTCCCACTCTGTCTGAGGGAGTACGATTCCCAGCCCTGTGTCATCTTCCTGCATTGCTCTGTGCTCCTTTTGAGTCATTCCTGCTCTGGCTTTGGGTTGGGTTCCTCACATTCTTGTGCTGATAAGCACTTAGCTGAAGACTGGGGGGGTGGGTCCTGTTCCGATCTCTGGGGCTGTCTATCTCCTCTCCAGTACCACTGCCTGCAAACTCAAACAGCTTTGGCTCCCTCAGACTTCCAGATCTCTCTTCAGCTCAGGGAGACCACGGGTTGCTTGGCTTCTCCTGCACTGTGGAGCGGGAACTCTCCAGGCATTGAGCTGGAGCAATCACTGGGCTCACCTCATTTTTTTCCTCTCTCAGGGATCACTGTCTGTGATGCCTGATGTTCAAAGTGTGAAAGCCGTTGTTTCAGATTTTCTGTCTAATGTTTTAGTTGTTTCAGCTGAGAGGGTAAGTCCAGTCTCTATAATTCTATCTTGGCTGGGAGCTGAAGTTGACTCTTTTTACTAATGCTTTTTGCTCTAATACCTATTTTTGTCTAATAGTGGCATTGCCATACCAGCCTTCCCTCCATTATTATTGGGCTGGTGTGTAGACTTTTACTTTGAACTCTCTGCTAGCATTAGATTTCAGGTTTGTCTCTTCAAAAAAGACCATAATGGTTGGGTTTTATTTTATCTTCTAGTCTACGGATTTTTATCTTTTAACAGGTGGATTTCATCTTTTAAATTTATTAGGATTATAGTAATCTATTTTGATTTCTATTTTCTTTTCTTATGTATTTCCCTTTACCATGCTTTTTCTTTTATTGCTTTCTATTGCATTAAAGTTTTGCTTAACCCCTCTGTTCACTTTTTATTTCTACAGGTTTTGAAGTTATGTCTTTATTTTGAATTTTTTAGGAGTTACACTTAGAATTTTTTAAAAAGATTAATTTTATTGTTTTTCACAGAGATAGAAGGGGGAGGGCCCAGAGCAGTCTCCATAGTTGCATGTCATCAGTTTTCAACAAGGTTTCGTTTCACACAGGTAGGCGGGGGGCCACGCAGGGTGGAAACTGGGCTGGGGCTTCCCACATGGGAGGCATGCACCCTCAAGCTGGGGGCTGAACTGAGGGGCGAGAACTGAACTTGGGGGCCTCCTGTATGGGAAGCACACTCCAGTTCAGCATATGGGTCCGCACGGGATTGGGCTGGGATTTGATCTTCAGTCCCCAGGGCTGCAAAGCAAGCACTTAACCCACTGAGCCATTCTGGCTTCCCCCTTTAAAATTTTAATACGTATTTTTGATGTAATAAAGCACAAATTTAATTGGTATCACCTTATTCCTTAAAAAATATAATGTCTTATAAGGATTTAATTCCTTTTCCCCCTCTTCCACATTCCACATTACTATTATCTGAAATGTTTTTCCATCTTGTTTTTAAACATCTTCACACAAATTAGTAATTTTTAATAGTGTTCATTAGAGTTTAGGTTATCAACCTAACTGTTCATCATTACTTGTTTTTAAATAAAACAATCTTCTTTTTTAAAGATATTTTGTTGTTTGAGAGAAGGTGAGAAAGATTGAGAGGGAGAGGGAAGGGGGAGAGAGAAAGAAGGGGGAAGACCCAGAGCAGTCTCCGTAGTTGTATGTCATTAGTTATGACATGGTTTCATTCCACACAGGTGGATGTGGGGCCACACGGGGTGGAAACCAAACAGGGGCCCTCCAGTATGGGAGGTGAGAACCTTTGCCTCCAAGCCATCTTAGGGGTTACCAGTTGCACCACAGTTCAGCATATGGGTTTACATGGGCTGGGGCCAGGAATTGAATCCCAGACCTCACAATAGGGAAGCAAGCTTGCTTCACTGCTGAACTATCCCAGTATCCCCTCACCATTACTTCTTGCATCCTATTCCTTCAACAATCGTTTTAAAAAATATATTTATGTTATTGTGTTTGAAAGAGAGAAGGGGGAGGGCCCAGAGCAGTCTCCATATTTGTACATCATTACTTTTCTACATAGTTTCATTCCACACAGGTGAGCAGGGGCTGTGCAGGGTGGGACCTGGGCTAGGGGCCTCCTGCATGGGAGGCACGCCCCCTCGAGCCAGGGGCCAAACCAGGGGGTGAGAAGCAAAGTGGGGGCCTCCTGCATGGGAAGCACACCCCAGTCTAGCATGTGGGTCCACACAAACCGGAGCTGGCATTTGATTCTTGGTCTCCGGGGCTGCAAAGTGAGCGCTTAACCCACTGAGCTGTCCCGGCTTCCCCTGGTGTTTGTTATTTCTAATGACAAATCTATTTTGGTAATTTTTGTTCTTTTATAGACAATGTTTTCAATTTGTTTAGATTTATTGTCTTTGTCTGAATTGTTCTGCAGGTATGGTGATGTTTCTAGGTGTGGGTTTGTGTGTATTCTGTTCAAGACTCGAATTGCTACTTCAGTTAGAAAAACTCATTATGTTCTATGTTGTCTTGTACCACATGGATCCCTCTTCAGGACTAAAGGATTTAAACCCCCAGTTGCTGGGAGCTGAGTTGTTCCAGCACATAATACTCAGATGTCAGCCCTCTCCAAGAATTATCCATGGCAGCTAAATAATGCTACTTTGCCCACAAGGTCACACCTCTTCCCAAGGGCAGTTTGCATTCAATGATTGGTTCATACAGGGTTCAAAGAGCTAGGCTTTCAGTCCCAATGTGGAACAGTTCTAAAGGTCTTAGCTTCAGAGCTTCCTATGTAGGATTTTCAGCTTGTTACCAGAGGGAAATGGAATCTGGGCTCTTGCTGTCTGTGCCAGTAGACTGACACAGGAGTGGGGTCATAGAATAAGTATTTATTGTCAGAGCACCGGTGACCTGAAAAGACAGTGGGTTTCCACCCTCAAAGACGGCCCATCTCCTGCAGCCATGCAACTGGGGCCCACACCAGAGCTGCTGTTGTGCCTCCCTAGCAGGCCCAGCTAGCTGCTCCCTGCAGACCAAACCTCCATGTCCCAAGCTCCCCAAACATCAGTGACCCAAGTGCCGCTCTTCGCTGCTGCTCCTTGCAGGTCAAGCCAGCTGCCATGACCCAAGCACTGTGCTTGCTTCTGCCTTCCTGTTTTATATCCCTGCCAGGAAGGCAGGAGGGGGGGTCCCTCTTCCCCTGTCAATTATGGCCCATTGCCAGCAATTATCCCCACCAAGGCTAGCTTGCAGCTCTTTATCAATTGTGGTCAATTAGCACCAATTAGCCTCTGACTCTCAGCCCCTAGAGCGTGGTCCTGAGGGAAGGGAGATTCATCAGGTGCCTTGATTTATGGCTGCCCTGGGCAGCCTCCTCCTTCTACTGCCTCTTCCTTCTCCCTGCTGTTACAGGTTCACTCAGGTTTGCTGGTGACTTATGTCTATGAAACCCCTCAGTCTCACATTATGGGAAATCCTTCTCTTCTGGGGAAATCTATTGGCTGTCCTTCTCTTGAAGTTGGCTGAAGTGTTCATTGAGATTGCATCACAACTCACCTCTCTCTCTGCCTGGTCCTTCTATCCTTTCCACTGGTATTGATCCCAAGAGGACTTCATACTGAGCCTCCTGCACACTAATCTCTGCCTCAATCTATTTCTGAGGGAACCCGAACTGCAATACTCAGGTCTTTCCAAATTTGTTTTAAAGATGTATTTTAGGTGAAGCTGGGATGGCTCAGTGGGTTAAGCACTTGCATTGCAGCCCTGGGGACCGAGGATCAAATACCAGCCTTGCCCTAAGCAGACCCATACACTGAACTGGAGTGTACTTCCTAATTCAGTTCTTGCCCCCAGTTCAGCTCCTGGCTCCAGGGGTTTTGCCTCCCATGCGGGAGGCCCCCAGCCTGCTTCCTGCCCTGTGTGGCTTCTGCCCACCTATGTGGAATGAAACCATGTAATTAGAAAACTGATGATGTACAGCAAGGATTCCCAACCCCGTGCCTGCGGGCACCATGGCGCCCGCAGCCCGATTTGTGTGCGCCCGCCATTATGTGACGGCATCAGAAGTTTTTCATAAACACTAAGTAAAACTATCATTTATTTTTATACATTTCTTAGAATTTTAAAATATTGTTTGAGTATCTACACAGGTTTATTATATTCGTTGGTATGTTTGCGATATCGTATGTATAAGTGTTTCCCTAGCTTTCGCCTTTGTACATGTCGTGTCCTGTTTAGCCGCTGCGCTCTTTAAACTCTCCTCCACCAACCGGGAGACGCCAAGTTGCCATTTTGATTGCGGTTGCTGGACTGATCGGGTCGTGACGGTTAGCTAGGATCACAGTGTTTTGATATATTCGATTTTAAATGAACTAAAAGCGAGGTACGTAATCTATTATTATGGTGGCAATTTGATATGATATTGTAGTTCTATAACTATAACTATTTTTATTTTTTTAGTCCTAAAATGAGTGGACCAAATAAGAGAAAACAAACCTATAATTTTAACACAGACTGGGAGGAATCATATTGTTTCATTAATTTAAAAGGTAAATGCGTTTGCCTGTTGTGTGGCAGTAGTATTGCAGTGCCGAAAAAACATAATGTTGAACATCACTTTCAGACAAGTCATACCACTTTTGATACGAGTTATCCACTTACATCTGAAGTAAGAAAGAAAAAAATAAATCAACTAAAATTAAGTTTAACTACTCAACAGACTGTTTTCACTAGACATGTGGAAAAATCTAAAAAGGCAACCATTGCTTCTTTCAAAATTTCTCACATGCTCGCAAAGAAGAAAATACCTTTCCAGGATGGTGAATTGTTAAAAGAAGCATTTCTGACTGCTGCCGATTGTTTGTTTGAGGAATATTCTAACAAGCGTGAGATTATGTCAGCGATACAAGACCTACAGTTGTCAAATAACACAGTCACAAGAAGAATACACGCAATTTCAAAAGACTTGCAAGCTCAGTTAAAGACTGACTTGGAAATATGTGACTGCTTCTCTCTGCAATTTGACGAGTCAACAGATATATCAGACACCGCACAGTTGGCAGTTATGGTGAGAATGGTATTCAGTAACTTCACAGTAAAAGAGGAGCTGTTGCAAATATTACCAATGAAAAGACAGACGAGAGGTGAGGATATTTATAAAACTTTCAGAACATACGCCAGGTCAATAAACATGCCTTTGCATAAGTTGTCTGCAATAACTACCGATGGGGCACCAGCAATGGTTGGTAAAAACAAAGGATTGATTGCCCTTTGCAGGAAAGATGAATCATTTTCAAACTTTATGTTCTACCACTGTATTATCCATCAGGAAGCTTTGTGTTGTAAAATACTGCCCTTTGAACATGTTATGAAAATAGTCACAAAGATCATCAACTCTATTCAAGCAACTCCATTGCAACACCGACTTTTCAAGGCCCTGTTAGAAGATACTGAAGATAAAGAACACGATCTCATCCTGCATACTGAAGTATGTTGGCTCAGTAAAGGTAAAGTTCTTACAAGATTTGTGAACTTAATTGAAGAAATAAAAACATTTATACATGATAAAAATGAAAATTAGGATGAACTAACAGACTCTTGCTGGCT
>PVKE010010337.1:0-18243 GCA_004027555.1 Craseonycteris thonglongyai | reverse complement strand
CATTCTTTCAATTTGGAGTTGCAGGGAAAAGACAAAAATATAGCTGAAATGATAAGCTCTGTAAACGCATTGAAAGCGAAATTGACTTTGTTGATATCACATCTGCATATCAGGTCTCTTGTGCCCTTCCCATATATGAGGAAAATGCTAGGTAACAATGAATTAAACGTGTCATTATTTATTGAGACCCTGCAAGTGCTTCAAAAACAGTTTGAAGAGAGATTTCTGCAGTTTACAAATATCGCGCCAATTGTCTCCTTCTGTATCAATCCTTTTACTTGCCAAATAAATGTAATAGAAACTAGCCGCATGTTTTGCAGACCTTGTTCAGGGGAAAGCAGAAGAACTAGAGTTAGAAATTGTGAACCTTAAGAACGATACTTTGCTAAAATCCTTAATATCAGAGGACTTATGGAACATAGTTGACAAAGAAAGGTTCCCATTTAAAAAAAAAGCGGCATATAAAATCAAATCGTTTTTCGGGTCAACATATTTATGCGAATCTTTGTTTTCAAACATGAATTTAATAAAATCACGATATAGATCTCGACTTACCGATGAGCATCTTAATAATTGTTTGCTAACAGGGTTGTCATCATACTCTCCTAATTACGAGGCACTGGCCAATGAAGTGCAATGCCAAAGATCACACTGACAGATTGTTTTTTTTTATGTTTTCTTTTATGTTTTTTTAAATGATTTTATTATACATGTGTTTTTTATTTACTTTGTATTACGTTTTGTATATATGCTTCTTTGTGTGTATATAATTTGTACAATAAATTTATTATTTTAAAATTATTTTTATTATTTTTTATTCTTGTTCAATAATAGATATCCTTAGAAATAGCTGGTGCCTGCCACCCTAGCGATATTTTAGAATGCGCCCTAGGGTATAAAAAGGTTGGGAACCCCTGATGTACAGCTATGGAGACTGCTCTGGGCCCTCCCCCTTCTCTGTCTCTGTTTCTGTCTGTCTCTCTCCATCCCTGCCAAAAACAATAAAATAAATATTAAAAAAAAAAATCTATTTTATTGTTTTTGACAGAGAGAGAGAGAGAGAGACAGAGACAGAGAGAAGGGGGAGGGCCCAGAATAGTCTCCATAGTTGTCCATTATCAGTTTTCCATATGGTCTCACTCAACAAGTGGGTGTAGGTCTGTGCAGGGCAGAAACCGGGCCGGGGGCCTCCCATATGAGAAGCATGCCCCCTTGAGTTGGGGACCTCGTACATGGAAAGTACACCTGGGGTGGGAGCCGAACTGGGGGCTTTTTATATGGGAAGTTCGCCCTGGCAGAAACCAAACTGGGGTGTGGGTCCACAAGGTCCAGGCCATGATACGATACTCAGACCCCCGAACTGCAAGATGAATGCTCAACCTGCTGGGCCATCCTGGCATCCTTTCTAAATTTTATTATAGAAAATTCTTAGATATTTTCTCTTTAAAGTATGCCTTGAGACATCATCAAGATGTCAGTGTGAGAGGAGCTCTTGAAACCTCTCCTGGAAAGAACAAATTAAACAACCAAAATCCAACCAGAGAATCCAACACACAGCCTCGGCTGAGACCCACTCATCACAGAAAATGCCTAAAGCTGGAGAAATGGAGGTGAGGGAGAGAGAAGGGAAGGGAGCCGTGTGGGGACCCGCCGCGGAGCGCGACCCGGAGACCCACCAGTGACGACCCAGAGACAGAGCCGAGTTCAGCAGAGGAGAGACTGATGGAGATGGGAGTGCAGGGGTGTAGCCAGGGCGCGGGGCAGGAGGCCGGAGCGAGTCCCCAGCAGCAGCCGGAGATCAGTGTCGGTGACCGAAAGAGGACCCGGCTGCCGGCACTGGAGTTAGGCGGCTGGAGCTGGGGGTCTGTGGAGTGTGAGGCCAGCGACTGGAGCCAGAGGTGGGTGTTCCAGTGGCTGGAGCGTCAACACCAGGAGTGTGCTGGTGGCTGGGGTGCAGAGTGGCCCTCAGTGACGTGAGGCCCCACCTGGAGCACTGTGTGGCCTTGGACATGGAGCCTGGCTGCTTCCCCTTGCTCTCTCCCAGGGCTTACCCAGCTGGCCTCATCTACAACGGGCCTTCAGTGAGCTGCTGCCTGAAGCTGCCATTACCCTCTGATACAATCAGGCCTGCGCCTTTCCCAACAAGCCCCGACCTCACTCTTCCCAAAGGAATCTAGGAAAACTGAAGCATAGGTGTGGTAGCTTCTAACAGTAGTGAGATCTCTGAGACATAGAATACCATCGCCCACCATACCTTCCCAAAGAGAAGGCATACAGAGACCAGGGCTACTGAGTCAAAGAGAAGCTTACCTTCTAGGAAGTCTCCCACTCTGAGAAAACCAAATAAACAAGGCAAAATATTGTAAGACATTGCAGCAACACCAGCTAGGAAGTAAAAGAAGGATTTCTTCACAGGAGAAAAGTCCTCATGTCCAGGAAAAGAAATGTTCCAACAGTGATGTATACCCTTATGAACAAAGGTGCTCAGGAAGAAAGAGAAAAATCTTCAGGAAAGGAACATGAAGATATGGAAACATATGACCTAAATGCCACAGAATTCAAGACTGCGATTCTGAAAGCACTCAAAGAGATCAAAGAAAATTGGTGGAGTACACAGAGGGAGCTAAGTGATCTCAAAAAGGAAATTGAATCTATAAAAAAGAAGCAAATAAAAACTCTGGAGATAAACAACACAATAAAAGAAATGAAAAATGAAATAGCTAGCATAAGAAGCAGAGCTGACCAGATGAAGGAAAGAATAAGTGAAGTTGAAGACAGAAATTTGGAAATGTCACAGAAGGAAGAAGAGAGAGACCTAAGAGCTAAAAGAAATGAAAGATATCTACAAGAACTATCTGACGCTATTAGAAAGAATAATAGATATTCCAGAGGGAGCAGAGGACGAGATGGGCACAGAGAATTTACTCAGACAAATAGTAGATGAGAACTTCCCAAATTGATGGCAAGAACTGGAACCTAAAATCCAAGAAGGAAACAGGACCCCTAGCTACTTGAATCTTAACAGACCCTCTCCAAGATGCATTATACTGAAGATGTCGAAGGTCAAAAACAAAGAAAGAGTCCTCCAGGCAGCCAGAAAAAAGAACACCATGACCTATAAAGGAAAGCCCATCAGACTATCATCAGATTTCTCAATAGTAACTCTACAAGCCAGAACAATGTATTCAAAATATTAAAGGAGAAAAGTTACCAGCCAAGAATCCTGTACCCAGCAAAGTTATCCTTTAGATATGAAGGAGGAATAAAGACCTTTTCAGACATACAGAAACTGAAGGAATTCTCCAGGATAAGGCCAGCATTTCAAGAAATACTGAAGGAGGAAATTGGACCTGAAACAAAAGGTAAAAGTAAATAGGGATAAACTGGAACAATAAAAACATAAGGGTGAGGAAGTAAAGGTTTAAATTTCCAAAGAGAATGAAGGTAAGAAACATTCTTTTTTTTTTTTTTTTTTTTTTAATTAATTAATTAATTTATTTTTTATCTTTTCACATTTATAGAGAGAAATTATCTTTTTGTCTTCAGTGCATATTTATTTCTATTTTACTTTTGACAGATAGAGAGAGAGACAGAGACAGAGACAGTCAGAGAACCGAACCGTGGGAACTCCCCAGTTCAGCATGTGGGTCCTGCCTGGGCCGGAGCCGGGATTTGATCCTCGGTCCTCGTGGCCTCAAAGCGAGCGCTCAACCCGCTGAGCCGTCCCGGCTTTCCCAAGAAACATTCTTAAGAAAAGGAACCACTGCATATATGAAACTTACTTTTATATAAAGTTCATGGTAACCACTGAAGAAGAAGTTAGAACTAGGACACATAACAATAAAAGAAGAGAAAACAGAAAAAACAGTCAGAAACACCATCAAATTAAAATAATCAATAGGAATAAAAAAGCAAAGATGCAATAGAAGAATAGAGCTACCAGAAAACAAAAGATAAAATGAATATAGGCAATCCTCATATATCAATCATCACTCTAAATGTAAATGGACTGAACTCACCAATAAAAAGACACAAAGTAGCAAACTGGATTAAAGAACAAACACCAACCTTATGCTGTTTACAAGAGACACACCTCAGCCACAAGGACAAACACAGACTCAAGGTGAAAGGGTGGAAAAAAAATACTCCAAGTAAATGGCACCCAGAGGAAAGCAGGTGTAGCCATGCTTATATCTGATAAAATCTACTTATTTTTTATAGTATCCTTCAGATTTTATTTATTTATTTTTTTGAGGAGGTGACAATTTTTCTGTTTCTTCATACATAAACTCTCTACTGATGAAGCCTAATCAGTTGCAGACCAGCAGGAGCAAGTCTTTATTCGGATCAAATTGGAGTTACTGACTCAATGCAGCAAGCAAGAGAGGGTCCTCAAAGGGGACTGTGGGATTTCACCCCACTTTTTGTAAGGTTCAGGTCCCACTGAAGGATTCTGAGGATGCTGAGGAAAGTAGACATCAATTCTATTTTCAGAGACAGTGGAAGCTCTAGGAAGTCAGGAGTGATTGACGTGTACCCATCTGAGTCTTCCCCCACCAGAGGGCCTGATGCTCTGCCTGGCTTTTTCTTATGCACTTGATAAGACCTGAGTGTATGAGTGAAGCTCCAGAGGCCTTGAGGAAAATGAAGTTGTTCCCCCTCTCTCCTCCCATGTGAAATATTGCACACAGACTCACTCAACTCCATTCCAACTCCTTGTTAAATGCCTTGCTAAATGCTTCAGATGAAAAAAAAAAAAAAGAAAGAAAGAAAGACTACATATTTCCTAGATTCCTTGACAGCTTGAGTTCCAAGTCCATCAGGGAAACACACTTGGGGATTTAGAAGATAGGAACAGGAACAGGAACTTCCACTGTTTTGTGTCATTTCTGCTGTTGTGCACACCAGTAGAGATGAGTTGGGTTCTTCATGATGTCAGTGGCAAGAGTCCCAGTGTCTGGTTCTTCGCTTTGTGGGTGTCAGGAGCAATGCGTTCCTAGAGCTTTCTGACTTCGGAACTCACTAGTGTTGACAGAGTACTGCTTCCCTTTGTGGGTCACTTCTACCATCTTTTTCTTGGGAGTTATTCTTGGAAGCTCATTCTAGGCCACTTTGACAACAATCCAATCAATTTCATAAGCATCTAATTACTTAATTAAAGGGTTGTTTAAACTAGCCAAAATGGTTTCTGATATATGCCAGTAGACTCTGACTGATAGATCTTATAATTGCCCCATCTTTTCATACCCCCACATTTCCACCAAGGCTGGTGACTATAATTCTAGCTAGAAATGTACTCCATTTGCTTAAGATGTTAAATCCTACAAAAGCTTACCAACCCTGGGACTATATAACCCATTTGTAGGATATTCTCAACCAAATATAGCTCAGAACAATACATTTAAGTTTCTTCTGGTTAAAGATTTTTAGTGTAGAATTGTACACCTGGAATCTATGTAAATTTTTAAGGATTTATTTTTATTGTTTTTGACAGAGAGAGACAGAGAGGAGGGGGTGGGCAGAGCAGTCTCCATAGTTGTACATCATTAGTTTTCGATATTGTTTTATTCCACAGGTGTGCGGGGGCCACACAGGACAGGAACTGGGCTGGGGGCCTCCTGCATGGGAGACACACCCTCTCGAGCCAGGGGCTGACCCAGGGGATGAGAACCGGCCTGGGGGCCTCTCACATCGGAAGCACATCCCAGTTCAGCATATGAGTCCACACGGGCCGGTGCTGGGATTTAATTCTTGGTCCCTGGGGCTGCAAAACGAGCACCCAACTCGCTGAGCCCTCCTCAAACATATGTAATTTTTACCAACCAGTACATTTAACAGTTAAAGAAAAAAGGTTTTGAATGTATGGAAAAAAAGCATGGATGGAAGGAAGGAAGGAAGGAAGGGAGGAAGGAAGGAAGGAAGGAAGAGGGGAGGGTAAAGGGAAGGAAGGAAGAAAGAGAAAGAGAGAAAGAAAGAATACAGGTACACAAGGCACCTCTGGAAAGGAATTCCCACTGATAGGGGAGAACCAGATGCTGAGCCAGAGATAAATTTTGCCACCCTCACAGTTTTATCCCACAGCTTCCTCTGATGATGATGAGTTTGTTTTTAGGGCAGAGTGTGGCCATCAGGAAAAACTGATGGGGGAAGCCTGGATGGCTCAGCAGGTTAAACGCTTGCTTTGCAGCCCAGGGGACTGAGGATTGAATACCACTCCTGGCCCATGCAACCCGTATGCTAAACTGGGGCGTGCCTCTCATGCGGGAGGCCCCCAGCCCAGTTCCCACCCTGCACAGCCCCCGCCCACCAGTGTGGAGGGTAACCATGTTGAAAACTGAGGATGTGCAACTATGGAGACTGCTCTGGGCCCTCCCCCCTCTCTCTGTCTCTCTCTGTCTCTGTCTTACTCTGTCTCTCTCAAAAATAATAAAATAAATCATAAAAAAAGGGGGTGGGTGGGAAACTGATGAAAGTGGCTGGAGAAGTTGCCCATCTCAACTGTCCTCCCTGCCTGGGTCTGCATTCATGATGCAAATTTTCCCAAATGCCATGTTTAGCAAATAAAAAGTTGGCTATGGTATCTGAAGAAAAATCCCTGACACTTTGTACTTACCCCGTACTCTTTCAGGAGATTTTTTTTTTTTTTTTTAATTTAAAAGTAAAATGTAGTTATTTTTAAAGACAGTTCCCCATCTTGAAAGCATTTACATTTTTTTCTTCCTCCATTTACAGCCTATTTCCTGAAAAATGTTGAGATTTAAGTGTCTAATATTTTCCAAGGCCATCTCATGATTCATCAGTTTATTGTTTGTTAAAATATCAGCCTCAAGAAACTGGCTTAAATGGGAATGTCCATCTGGATTTTCTCTTCTGATTTACTTCATGGATGACATGAGAATGAATTAAAAGATTAAAAAGTTAATGCTGTGCTGAGTGTCTTGAATAACAAAGAGGCCGTGTTAGAACAAATTGAACTTAAATCAGGCACCTACCTCTTATGATATAGAATCGCATATGAATAGAATTTGTGACCAGAAGGGGCCTTAGACCTATCACCTCATTTCATAAAGGAACAAGCCAGGCTCTGGAGAAGGGAAATGACTAACTCAGGATCACACCCTTAGCCAGTAGCAGAGCTAGGACTAGAATTCAGGTGCCCTGAGATTCACCCTCCAGTGGTCTTTCTCCTGCCTTGTTATTTTCAAGTGATCCCTTTTTGATTACTCTTCCCTTTCCTGCTCTCCAGCTGTTTCTACTGTGGTATGAGTCAGACACCTTTCTGAATATCCCTACTTATGAGAAATCAGAGATCATTTAAATAGCTGAGAACTTTCTTCTCACTTAGAGCTTCATAAAACTCAGGACTCCCATTCCCCTTATGCAGATGAGGAAGATAAAGTTCAGAGACAGAATTTGACTTGCCCAAGGCCACACAGCTAAAGCTTGAACTCAGGACTCCTAACATCCAAGCCAATGTCCTTCCCAGCACATTACAATAGTATGTGATTGCTTTGTACTTTTGTTTTAAAAAGTATATATTAAGAATTTGATCTAATTAAAGGCCATCCAAGCAGGATTAATGAAATATAAAAAAGACCTCATTAAAAGGAGCTGTCCTCTGAAAGGCAAGCCAATGGCAGTTGCCTTCCCAAAGTAAACATTAGAAAGCAATTTCTCTGTAATTTTCCAATCATTTAACTTCAAGATTTCTATCTTTAGAGTACACATGGGTCTGCATGTCTTTTTATGATAGCCTGACTTAAGGTTGACTTGAGCCAAAGGCTGCTAAGGTCAGTGATGATGAGTTACTAGCTTTCTTCGTGTATAATTGTTTAACTCATGAAAGTAATGTAAATATACTACAGAGCTTTGGCTTTGGAAAGAAAAAATATAAACCCATAATTCTACCATCCATCATGTTCTTGTTATTATTTTGTATATATATTTTTTGTCTTTTTTCTATAGTGTTTCCATATAGTTTAAAGTGGTCTTCCTCTCATATTCATAGCATACTTACAACATCGTGTCCTTCTTCCCCCTGTGGCATTATATCATAAATATTTTTCATGTAATACGTTGTCTTCATGAGCATCCTGTTTAATGGCTGCAAAACATTCTACCTTATGAGAGTCCCATAAAGTGTCTGTGATTCTCTGTAACATCCATGGATATTATTCTAGAAAACCCCAAGGAATATGAAACATTATTCCACATTCAATGATTGCAATGACATTTATTTGCATTTCAGAATTAAAAAGTAGCTCAGTAATTTAAAACACTTCTTCTTTAAAGCTGAGCAGTGAGAGAATAACTGGGTGTGTGTCCAGTGAACACAGACAACAGGATTAGCGAAGATTATGAACCATCCCTCAGTCTTTACTCTGTTCAACCTAACACCACAAGACTACCGGTATATAACCAACCCTGGGGCAGTTATAAATTGCTTTTATTCCTTATTGCATTATTTAGTCTACACTCACAATAAATTACAGGCTAACAGGAAGAATAAAGAATACTGTCATTAAAATATAATAAATTAGTGAGAGGCATTAAAATTATAGTTCTGTTCTGATATGTACTACAACATGGAGGAACTTTGAAAACAGTAAACTAAATGAAAGAGGCCAAGCACAAAAGGCCACATATTGTCTGATTCCATTAATATGAGGTATTCAGAATAGGCAAATCCATAGAGACAGGAAGCAGATTAGTGGTTGCCAGGGACTGGGAGGAGGAGGGAATAGGAATGGGGAGTGACTGCTTTATGGTTATGAAGTTTCCTTTTGGGGTAATGAAAATGTTCTGGAACTAGAAACTGGTGATGGTTGCACAACATAGTGAATGTACTAAATGTCACAATAGTAATTTTTATGTTATGTGTATTTTACCACAACAAAACATAATTTTGAAATTTTCCTTGAGATAGTCCTTACTAGTTGTGTAAATTATATTTATTTTATAGTTCTAATAATCTGAATTCAAACATCAAAACATGTCTGATACTTTAAAATCTGTTTTGAAAGCTGGGAGGAACAACTCATTTACTGGGAATAATGATTATCCACATCCAAATTCCACTCCCAAATGTATTTGGAGAGAAGTATTTGCAAATAACCTGAAATCTGTCTCTTCCCTTTATTTGGAAACAAAATATAAAAATTATAAAAATAAAACAGTTGACATATATATTTTTAATTTTATTGTTTGAGAGAAGGTGTGAGAGAGAGAGTGGGAGGGCAGAGCAGTCTCCATAGTTGTACATCATTAGTTGTGACATGGTTTCATTCCACACAGGTGGGTGTGGGGCCACGCGGGGCGGGAAGAAACTGGGAATCTCCCACAGGGGAGGTGAGCACCTTCATCATTGAGCCATCGCAGCAGCTACCAGTTGCACCACAGTTCAGCATATGGGGTTGCACAGGCCTGGACCGGGAATCAAACCCCGGACCTTGTGATTGCGTGGCAAGTGTTCAACCCCTGAGCTATCCTGGCATCCTCAGGTATTTTAAGTTAAATTGTAAGAATATATTGGCAAAGAAAACAATTTTCGCCTATTTTACTGCCATAGCATGTAATTTCTTTCAATCTACATTAAATATAGACTTTTGTTCCTAAACTAAACATAATAAATGATTCCATTTTAAAATGTATATCATAAATTATGCTTTTTCTTATGTAATTATTTTAAAGTATGTGTCACATGTTAATACGAGGTTAAATTTTACCTTAATAATGTGCATATTAGTAAAGGTTGTATTAAAATAATCTTTATCACGCAATTTTTTAATTTTGTTAAATTTATTGAGGTGACTTTGGTTGGTAAGAATTACATAGTTTCCAGGTATATAGCTCTACATTACATCATCTATGTGTTGCATTGTGTGCTCACCACTCAGAATCAGCTTTCCCTCCATCACCATATATCTGGTGCCCACTCCTAACTCCCTCCCCCTCCTCGCTCTTTCACCCACTTTCCCCTCAGGTAATGACCAAACTATTGACTGTATCACACAATTTGTTTTAAGATTTATTTTGTTTGGGAGAGAGAGAAGAGAGAGAAAGAGAAGGGGGAGGGCCCAGAGCAGTCTCCATAGTTGTACGTCATCAGTTTTCAACATGGTTTCATTCCACACAGGTGGATGTGGGGCCACATGGGGCAGGAACTGAACTTGGGTGCCTTCCACATAGGAGAAGTGCCCCAGTTCAGCATATGGGCCTGCAAGGGCCGGGGACGGGACTCGACCCCTGGGCTTGTGGTTGCAAGGCAAGCACTCAACCTGTTAAGCTATCCTGGCATCCCTATTACTCAATTTTAATAGTATTTTATTAAAAATAAAATATTTTACAAAAATAAAAACACATATCAATGAGCTAATATTTATAAATACAATATTTTTAATATTTTGAAGTACTTAGTACAATGCCAGACACATCTAAGCATTATATGTGTTTGTTAAATAAAATAATGTAAAATATTCAAAATGATTTTTACAAATCCTATGAATGTTATAATATTATATATGAGTTGACAAAGGAGACTTGCATAGTAAAAAAAAATCTGTATCTATATATCTGCATACACAAGGAAAGGCAGATTTATGTGATGATTCCACCATTGTTGGCTATGTGTGTTATTGTTAATGTCTTGCTTTTGTAGGGATTACTATGATGGACAGTTCTTCAAGCATAATAATGGTTCTGCAGTTCGTTATTTTCTTGGGGTATATTCAAAGAATTAGGGTTATTGGTTCAAATATTAGGATATGTGTTGTTTTTAGTATGTGTCATTATAGCTAATCTTATCTAAGCATAAGGAAAAATATACTTTTAATATGTCCCAAATCATACCATCATTGTATCAACCTTATCTTTTTTGATTTTCATAATAACTTAATAGGGTAGGAGGTATTATATTCCCATTTTCTAAATGGGTAAACTGAGACTTGAAAAGCTAATTCATTATGACCTGATATCTAGGGCATACTGGATTTTAACTGCAGGGGCACCAAGCAGGGAAGATTGTCTTGTGTGGTAAATTTCTTTCTCTTGGCTGAAGGGATGGGTGAATGTGTGTGTGTGGTCAACTTGTCATCATCTACAAGGGAGATGGAGAGGGTTTATATTCTGGAACCAACAATCTTACAGTTAAAGATTGAAAAGATGAAAGATGGGTTGGAGAGGACATCAAGGATGATTGGCAGGGTTATGTGGTGTATTCGTTTCCTAGGGCTATTGTAACAACTTACCACAAACTGGGTGGCTTAAAACAACAGAAATTTATTCTCTCACAGTTTGGAGGGGAAAAGTTTGAAATCAAGGTGTCAGTAGGGCCATGCTCCCTCCAAAGGCTCTAGGGGAGGTATCCTTCCTTGCCTTTCCTAGTTTTTGGTAGTTGCTGGCAATATTTAGCATTTCTTGAGCTGTAGATCCAGCACCCTGACCCTGCCCTCTGTTTTCACATGGCCTTCTCCATGGGTTTAGGTTTCTGTGTCCAAATTTCTCTCTTCTAATAAGGACGTCAGCCACATTAGATTTAGGGGTCACTCTACTCCAGGATGGCCTCATCTTATCTTCACTAGATCTGCAAAGACACTATTTCCAGATATGGCTATAACCACAGGTTCCGGATGAACATGAATTTTAGGTGAACACTACTCAACCCAGTACACTTGAGTAGGAGGATGCTGATAGTTCTGCCCCCTCACCACTTCCCACTTTGTGCAGTGCAGTGGTTAGCAGAGTTATCTACCCCTAAACAGTGAATGAAGATTCTTGGGCACAAGAGTCAAGGCAGCATCTTGGGAGGCTGATAACACCCAGGAACAGAGAGCCTCTCCACACTCAGAATGCCTGATATGGACCCATCCCCATCTTCCTCTGCAACAGTTGCTGTAAGCAGGTTTTCATAAACAGCTCCCATAGTCAGGATAACAGAGAATCTCAAAGGAAAAGATGTACACAGAGCCAATAATTACTAATACGTTATAAAAAAGAAGCACAAAATGCAACACATAGCTAATAATTATGAAACAGTTAACAGAATACACAGAAGGTGATTTTAAGGAAACTATAATTAAAATCTTTATAGGAATAAAGCGATAACTTCATAAGGCAAGAAGGAACTTATGAAAGAGAACCAAACAGAGAACCAAACAGAGATCTTGGAAATCAAATGTATTCAACAAATTGGGAAATAGCAGAACAAATATGGATGAAGAGGTATTTAGTGAGCTAGAAATAATAGCTGAGGGATTCTTCCAGAATGTAGTACAAGAGGGCAGAATATATGCAAGAAATGTTTAGAAACATGGGGAACAGAACCAGAGTCTCCCAAACCTATTTATACATGTTCCAGAAGGGGGAAAAAAAAAGTGAAAAGGTGGAAACATTTTAAATATAAAAAAAGAAAAATTTTTAGAGTTAAAAAAAGACACAAATCTTTGGGTTGGGACCTAAATAGGATAAATAGAAAATGACTCAGAGAGAGAGAGAGAACTCTATACCTATACACAACAATATTTTAAAACAATAGGTATTAAAAGAATTTCTGAAAGCATCCAAATAAAAAACAAAAAATATCTCTACAAAGACTGATATCAGAATTCTCAATGGAGACATGTTAGACACAAGAAGGCAATAGAAATGTATCTTCAAATTTCAAGAAAAATGGGGAAGCTGGGATGGCTCAGTGGGTTAAGCTCTCACATTGCAGCCCCGGGGACTGAGGATTGAATCCCGGCCCCAGCCCATGTGGACCCATATGCTGAACTGGGGAGTGACCCCAGTTCAGTTCTCACTGGAATGAAGACCCCGGCCCAGTTCCTGCCCTGTGCAGCCCCGTGCCCACTTGTGGAATGAAACTATGTGGAAAAACAAATGATGTGCAGCTATGGAGACTGTTATGGGCCCTCCCCCTTCTCTTTGTCTCTGTCTCTGTATCTCTCTCTCTGTCAAAAAAAAAAAATTTCGAGAAAAAAAGTGGTTAAAATCAAGAATTTTATACTAAGCTATTATTCAAGTGTGAAGGCAAAAATAAATACATTTTTAGATATTCAAGGACACAGAAAATTTACCATGCACAAAGAATTAATAGAGGTTGTACTTCCCTAGAAAACATTTTTTAAAAAAGTAATCCATGAAGCAGTATTTTATTAAAGAAATCAGTGAAACTTACTGTATAACTTACCTTATAAGTTAAGATAACCACTGGAAGAAATAGCAGATACAATATCCAAGCTTTTAAAAGGATAAAATAGGACAAAGAAATTTCAATCAACCTTACAAAAGACAAAAGGGAATAACAAAAATTAAGAATAAGTAAAAGAGCCAAAATGAGATGAGAGTTCACATGTATCAATATCACAATGAATGTGATTGGGTTAAGTTCATGAATGACAAGTGAATCTTACATAGAATTAAAAAAAATTGCTATTATAAGAGACACATGTAAAATGAAATCACCGAAGAAGGTTGAAAATAAAGTGACGGAGCATTCTGGTCAAGATGGCAGAGTAGGTAAATGCTGTGCTTGCATCCTCTTATGACCACATCAGAATTACAACTCAACTATAAAAGAACCATCATTCAGAAGCACTTGAAAGTCTAGCTGAACAGAAGTCCTACAACCAAGGATATACAGAAGAAGCCACATTGAGACTGGTAGGAGGGGCAGAAATGCAGAATGAGCTGGCCCCACACCCACAGGTGGTAGTGAAAAATCAGGAGGGATACGTTGGCTGCAGAGGTCCCCCGTGAGGAGCAAGGGGTCCCAGCCCCACATCAGGGCCCCCAGCCCAGGGTTCCAATGCTGGGAAGAGAAGTCCTCATAACTTCTAGCTGTGAAGCCAGTGGAAATTGTATTTGAGTGAACTGAAGGGTGGCTGCAGTCCCAGGCATCCTCTTAAAGGGCCTGTCTAGGGACTTACTCACTGACAGACTCACTTGCTCTTAGCTCCAGCACTGGGGCAAGCTGCTCAAAAGATGCCAGGGATGTTCAGAAAGTAACTCAACTGTCTGGCATTAGGGTGAGGGGTAGATGGGCAGCTTTCTCCTAGGAATTAATCTAGCAGAAGCCATTGTTTCTTTGTTGAGTCCTCCCCCAACTCAGTGTGCAGACAAAGGCAGTTGCCACATCTGAGTCTCTATCAACCTGGCTAATACCATATGCCCTCCTCTGATGATTCCCTGACACTCCACCCCACCCAACATGTGGGCCTCCCAAACTGCTTCCATGGTTTTTCTATACAAAAGACTGTTTTGCCTCATGCTGTGGACTTTCCTAAAACTCTTGAAGTCCAGAAACCCCCCAAAAGCAGCATCTGGTTTCAGTGTGTCCTGAACCTTTTGCTAAGCAGCCCCAAGTGTGGCACTAGTGGCAGCTGGCCTTGGTTCACAGCTTGGCCTCTTCCAGGCACCTTCAAGCCCAGGGTAAATGACAACCATCTGCAGATTACTTTGTAGCTCATATCAAATGTCCTGGGGCATTGCATAGGTGGAGACTAAACTTTACCTGTGGCAGAGCTCCACCCAGGAAGGTCTGGGGTATCACACTTGGTGACCAGCATCAACCTGGCTGCCTTTGAGGACAACACACCAGATTGGGAGGCTGGCCAGGCACTGGAGCCCTGCTAAAGTGAATCCTGCTGCACAACAGTGCCAGGCAAGGCCAGTACTGACAACTAACCAGCTTCAGGGTCAATCCCTCCCAGTGACATGCAAACAATGACCAAAACTTGACAAGAGAAGGGCAAACACAACCCACCCAACAGACACACCTGGAGCACTGGGCTCAGTTGACCAAGGAGACAGTACCACAGGGCCCCACAGGACACCTACATAAGACCACTCTACTAAGACCAGGAGACATAGCAGCTCTATTTAATACATAGAAACAAACACAGGGAGGCAGCCTAAGTGGGAAGACAAAGAAACATGTCCCAAATGAAATAACAAAACAAAGCTTCAGAAAAAGAACTAAACAAAGTGAACACAAGCAATTTACCAGATGCAGAGTTCAAAACACTGGTTAGAAGGATGCTCAATGATCTCAGTGAGAAGTTCAACAAAGAGACAAAAAACATAAAAATGGAAACAGGAAACACACAAAAAAATCCATCAGAAATGAAGAATACAATAACAAAATAAAAATTTATTAGGGGATCAACATTAGGTTAAGTGAAGCAGAGGTTTAAATCAGCAATTTGGAAGATAAGGTAGCAAAAAACACTCAATCAGAACAGCTAAAATAATTTTTAAAAATGAGAATGGTTTGAAGGGCCATATAACTACCGAGAAGAAAAAAATCCTCACACACACACATACACTGACACACACAATCATATAGAAAAAGATATGTATATATTTATAACCCATGGAACAAAAAAAATTTTTTCTAATACAGGATGATACTCATAAAAAGCTTTACAAAAAAGATTGATAAAATTGATCCTCAAAATAAAACTTTAGGGGGATGCTGGGATGGCTCAGTGTGTTAAGTGCTTGCTTTGCAGCCCCGGGGTTTGAGGATTGAACCCTGTGTGGACCCATACGCTGAACTGGGGTATGGCCCTCAGTTCAGTTCTCACTGAGGCGAGTTTCCTATGTGGGAAGCCTGTGGTTCGGCCCCCAGCTTGTAGGGGCGTGCCTCCCATATGGGAGGTCCCTAGCCTGGTTCCTGCCCTGTGCAGACCCCCACTCACCTGTGTGGAATGAAACCATGTTGAAGACTGATGACTTACAACTATGGAGACTGCTCTGGGCCCTCTCCCTTCTCTTTGTCTCTCTCTGTCTCTGTCTCTTTCTTTGTCAAAAACAATGAAATAAATCTTAAAAAAACAACTTTTTCTTATAAAATGTACCAAAACCAAAGTGAAAAAAAAAAACAAGAGGCAAGATGTAAAGATTTGCATCATATATGCAGTAACAAAAAAAATTAGTATCACAAATATTTTGGACAGTTGAGAAAAAGAAAAAGAAATTCAATATAAACATTTTCATAAGCTCTAAAGAAGCAAAATAAAAAGCCAATAAAGATATTAAAAGATAGCTTTTAGTTAATCAGGAACATACAAATTTTAACAAGATACTGTTAATATTTCTTTTTTTTTTTAACTGAACTGGGGGCCTCACCGCATTCGGGAAGCTCACCCCAGTTCAGCATGTGGGTCCGCCTGGGCCGGAGCCAGGATTTGATTCTTGGTCCTCGGGGCTTCAGAGCGAGCGCTTAACCCGCTGAGCCATCCAGGCTTCCCCAAAATACTGTTAATATTTCTTAACCAATGTAGACCAGAAATTCACATTGATTACATCAAGTGCAGGCAAATATATAGAAAATTGATATTCTATATTCAGTTGCTGGGAATTTATAATAAATTGATATAATCATTCTGAAAAAAAATTTAGTGATATCAAAATGCTAAAATTGCATACCTTTTTATGTCAGAATGATACTTACACAGCATACACTAGAAGTATATATGCACATATGACAAAGAGATTTATAATGGTAAAAATTTAAAACAAACCAACTATCCATCAATGGTGAAATAAATTATCTGTAGTTGTCTGTGCACATAAGGAGACATATACAATAATGTTCATTGCATCACTGTTTGTAATAGCAAATAATAAACAACCTCATTGGAAACCATGGGGGAATGGGTAGATAAAATGTGGTCTAATCATAAACTAGATTATTATGCAGCAGTTAAAAGAAATAAACAAACATATTCATCAATGTGGATGGAACATGAGCAATTTGCATTATAAAAGAAAGTTAGACATAAAGCATAATATCATTTCTGTAAAAAATTTTTTTAATTGTTAAATTATTGGGGTGACAGGTTGGTAAAAATTACATTGTTTCCAGGTGTACAATTCTACATTACATTGTCTATGTATTGCATTATGTGCTCACCACCCAGAGTCAGCTCTCTTTCCATCACCATATATTTAATGCCCCCTCCCTACTCCCTTACCCCCCAGCTCTGCCACCCACCTCCCCCCTTACCCTCAGGTGCCACTAAACTATTGACTGTGTCCATGAGTTTTTGTTTCTTTGTTACTTTCATTTTTATATTCCACCTATAAATGAGGTCATATGTTTCTTGATTCTTTCAGTTTGACTTATTTCAGTTAATAAGATGGTATCAATGTCCATCCATGTTGTCACAAATGGCCATATTTCATCTTTTCTTGTTGCTGAGTAGTATTCCATTGTATAAATGTACCACAACTTCTTTATCCAGTCACCTATCAAAGGACACTTTGGTTGATTCCACAACTTGGCCACCATGAACAGTGCTGCGATGAACATTGGAGTACATATATCTTTGCAAATTAAGGTTTTCAGGTTTTCTGGGTAGATACCCAGGAGGGGATTACTGGGTCATATGGCAATTCTATTCCTAGTTTTTTGAGGACTCTCCATACAGCCTTCCATAGTGGTTGTACTAGTTTACATTCCCACCAGCAGTGTATGAGGGTTCCTTTTTGTCCACAGCCTCTCCAGCACTTGTTATTTCTTGTCTTGTTGATTATAGCCATTCTAACAGGTGTGAGGTGGTATCTCATTGTGGATTTCATTTGTATCTTGTTTAAGTCTTCTGTCCATTTTTTAATTGGATCATGTGTTTTGTTGCTGTTGTTAAGTTGTATGAGCTCTTTATATATTTGAAATATTAGCCCCTTACCAGAGGCATAGATGGTATCCATACCATTCGGATGGTATCCTTTTCACTTTGCTGATGGTTTCCTTTGCTGTGCAGAAGCTTTTTAGTTTGATATAGTCCCATTCATTAATTTTTGCTTTTACTTCCCTTTCCTTTGGGGTCAAGTTCATGAAGTGCTCTTTGAGCCCAAGGTCTATAAGTTTAGTACCAATGCCTTCTTCTATACACTTTATTGTTTTGGGTCTTAAGTGGAGGTCTTTAATCTACTTCTACTTAATTTTGTTATATGGTGACAGTTCACAGTCCAGATTCATTCTTTTGTATCTGGTTTTCCAATATTCCCAGCATCATTTACTGAAGAGGCTTTCTTTTCTTCATTGTATATTTTTTGCACCTTTGTTGAAAATTGTTTGTCCATATTTGTGGGTTTATTTCCGGGTTTTAGATTCTGTTCCATTGGTCTCTATGTCTATTTTTCTGCCAATACCAAGCTGTTTTTATTTTTTTATTTTATTTTTTATTTTTTATATATTTTATTGTTAAATTTAATGGGGTGACATTGGTTGGTAACAAT